>SNQJ01S0000623.1:192422-262299 GCA_010110895.2 Picea sitchensis
CCTTTGATAACAATTGCTACCAAAGTATGTGATGGAAACTGATGAATTTAGGGTTTTACTGCTTGATTTTACAAAAATTAGGGTTTGCTAGCAAAAGGATTTTAAGCTAAAGCAACACTGTAGAAACTGAAATAAGACTGAAACTAGGAGATTGGAGGAAAAGATGACAACCCAAAATTGGATGAAACCTCAAATAAACAAAATTTCGGAGCAACTAAGTAAAATAGGGAGTTTGCAATGCAATTTCTTAGTTCGCAGCGCGCTGATTAAGTTTGCAACAACGAATTTTAGATTAGGTTTTTCACCAGAAGGTTTTGCAATTTCAAAGGTATGGAGAGGAATATGATCTTGAGTGAAATGTTGTTTTTCAAACCTGGTATATAAAGCTCACTCCTTATTGTAGAAAACCAAACCAAGAGTCCTTTAATCTTTTAATCCATCATCAACCGCTATAGGAGAGTTCGTAACGCCAAGAGTCTGCAACGACAAGTAGTTTACAGCGCGCTTACAGTTTGCGGGGAGTTGAACCAATTTGTAGCACATTCTTTGCAAATGGAAATGAAGGTAAAAAATGATAAATCCTTCTTTTGAAACTGACCCTTTGAAGATTATTGATGAGGAGATGGCGTTGAAAACTAGAATCCATCATCAGACACTTTTGCAAAATCATAATCATGAAATATTTGGTGCATGATCTATTTTTGAATTGTTGTGAACTTTTAGGAGAGTTTGCAACACATGCGATCTGACAACTAACAAAACACTTAAACGGTTGGGTAGATCTTTAAGACCTCTTGTACACTTGTTTTGGACATAACACTTGATGGTGACATTTAAACTATGTAGATATGACCAAAGCTTTCCCTATTTTTCTAATGATGACAACCACTATGATGACACCAAGACTTTCATAAATGGACTATGATCAGCTTTCTAGACTTAAGATAAAATCAAAACATGATTTATTTGACATGAAACATGACTCAAAACCTTTGAGAACATGACCCTATGACTCAAACCTACAACCTTAAAAAAGGGCTCATATAAGAAGAACTGACCACATGACTGGCAAAGGCTAATGGTATCCTTCTGAGACTAAACTAACAAAAATTTAAAAAATTTGAAAAACCTTGACTCTGGTACATCCTATGTGTTAACAAGGTCTCTAAATTCCAATAAAAAATCGGGGGAGTTCCTCCTGTAATCTCACTAGGGCACAATCAAATACCTTCAATAAGCTTGCACATGGAAAAATTTTCTGAATGCATGGATCATCTCCCACATCTCTGCGGAGCTGCTCCCAATCCCTCTCTCGCCAATGAATCGACAACTGGAAATCCCATATGTCACCTACATAAAAAAAAAATGAGTTGAGTCAACCTAAACCATCAACAAATTTTGAAAATCATTACCATATATCTACATGACTGTACCTTAGACAGTCGCGCACAGCTGCGCGACTGTCCCATAGACAGGTGCACAGGTCTACACGGTTTTCATTTATACAGTCGCGCACTAATTTCACAATTTTTTGTTACACAGTCTAACAACCGTGCAATCCCATGCTTGCACAAGCCTGCGTGAATTTCCACCGAACTGTTGCGCTAAGGCGCGCGAAAGAAATTACAACAATCCTGCAACCCTTTGCACGATTGTTGCAATTTCTCTTGCATAGAGTGTGCACGAGACCGAGTTATACTTGTGCAATACTGCACATGTATATTTCACTCCCCCATGCAGTCTACCTACCCCATCATAAATATGATTGTACGACCTTCCATACGGCCCCCATTCCACAAAACTTAAAAAGTCAAAAAATACAAGAGGTATTGACCTCTTACTAGTTGCTCTCGCGAGTCAAATTGGTTTCCCCATACTCTCTCAAAGCTTGCAAACACTCAAACATAGTCAACTAGAGCTCAAATCATGCAAGTACAAATGAGGTGGCATTGTTGGCCCCATGATTATATATACGCCCCCGCACAAACTTCCAACCCCCCTATAGGAGCCTAGGAGCTCCATTTTCCTCACCGTTCATGGCAATATGATATTGACACTCTCACCTACACATTAGTATCATTCATTTTATAAATCCTTCCGACATCCCGAGGCACCCTCGTCTAGCCTTGGGAATAGGTACACATGTTTATTATCATTTTTATCAAATAATTGTCATATGTTATTTATAATAAGATATTTTTCACATCGGGTATTTGATTTTTATGTGCGCAGGTACTTGTTCATAAGACTTACAACCTATTCAATTATGGAAGTCCTACAGGTATATGTTCAAAAAGGGCATATCATTATTCCCTCTGCGAACAATTGCATTTTCTAGTCACACCCTCTGACATATACCTTTAGGATCACCACACCCGATTCTGCGGTACAATCACCTCTATTGCATCAAGATATTGTCAACCGATAGCATTCCTACCCACATGAGTTGTCCCACCGATATTGTCCCCTTGGCAAGTTGACACTCATGTTGTTCTTTTCCTTAGGATCGAGAGCCCTGACAATTTTTCACTGGATAGAATGAACCTCATGCTTCTTCTCGTCATATTTCTAACCTTCCCCTTTCAGACTCCCAAATCAGATTGTTTTGGTTACACTAAAAAACCTTCACATTTTCATTTATCCTTCCAAATCATCCACCATCAATTGTCCATCTTGCAAGTTCCTCCTCCATTGATCTACCTGGTACAAAAACCCACCTATGGGACCCCCACCCTTGATCAGTTACCTCCCACTACTTGTACCCCAAGTTATCCAAGCCATCCTTCACTGGGACACCCGTTTCTATATGTGTATTATCAACCCAAATTATTCTTTATTCATTTGGTAATTGTATAAAGCACCCTTTGATTTCCAGCAAGTGCAATATGTTTTTTCCATCACAATCGATGGTGTTTCTCACCTGGAAAAAAAACCACATGTATCACATGGTTGGGGCATCCAACTTTCATCGCCATATTTGAAAAATATCCGTCCAATGGACATAATCTAAGTATCCTAGAATCCTTGTCCCCTATATCTGTGTTTCGACCTATATTACATCCCTTTGTAGTATTATCCATCCAACATAGTTCAAACCAATATCTGGATGCCCCCCTGACACCAGATTGTGTTTCATAGTTGTTTCCATTCATCAATATAACCCCAACCAAGGGAAGTTCTTGAGTCCCACGTATTCTGAATGTCATCCATGTTACCAACTCATCCACATTCTCCCCAGTAAGTTCCTGATACCATTTTGATCAAGAGATTTCAATAAGCCCTTTGCTTCTTACAGTCACACCTCCCTACTTGTCGACGTCAACACAAGTTTCCAGGAAGGTGGTAGTATCTTGACTCTCATTACCTCATCAATGACGAGTCTTGAACGACACAGAAAGAGTCCTCATTGCTTTATGATTCCGTTGACCCCCATAACAATTGACCTCAACACATTTTCATGTTATGGTGGGTCTTACTATGCGACCATTGTAGTTTTTTGTAGCTGTCGAATTCCTCTAAATTTAATAGGCCATCAATGCCTCTGAGTTATTGACACCTTACACAGTTGTTCATTTCTCAATTCAGAGCCAGTTCACTCATCAGAACCATCATCTTTCGTTATCGATGCCCCTGAGGGAACCACATATATCTACTACATCAACAATTTTCAGTTACAATTATATATTTCTAGTTTCATGATACGAGCATGGGGCATGCCTGCCTCGTTTGTACAAATATTTTTACCCTTTTTTGGAGAAAACTCAATTCCAGTAATGTTCTCCTCTCGCTCCAACTGATTGTCCTTATAGTCCCCTCTATATTGTATTCTCCTCTTCTACACAATGAAATCATAAACAAAAGAAACAATAATGTATTTAGGTTATACATATACTCCTAACCTCACACATCAGGGGGAATTTGTTATCACTGAAAAATCATTCACAACAATACCGACAATGGTTGAAGAAAGTACTAGTGAAAAATACCAATCAACACGCCTCCAACAATAACAATATTCATTCAACAAGTAAAAAAACTATATAGATAGTCCCTTGAATTTCTACATCACTAGGGGATATCTACATCACTACAAGTTTCATGCTTGGTAATGTTTCACAATCAAAAATATTGTTTAAATTGTCATTGTTCCTTGATGTTGCACCTAGAAAAATGAAACATGTGAAACATGTACCTGGGAATCTTAGTACCCGTTGTTCTTTGGGACTTGACCATGTTAAACTATTACTTATCAACAACTCTGAGGTCACTTCTTGGCATCTATGCAATTCTAAACTTGACCTGGATCTGTTGGTGCATGAGAAAGACACATTGCATGCTAGGTGCTCATTAAGTTTCAGTTTGGGTTTTCACTGAGAACAGTTGCATTAAATTTAATTCCATGGAGATGGATAAATATGCATGCTTATTTAAAATCAACACTGAATGATTTGACCACATTTGTTAAAATTTGAGTGGAGCATGTTGAACGAGAAACTATAATTCTTCTTATAAAACACTTCAGACCTCATTAGGCTAAGCGAGATAAGTGGGATCATCATCCTACTTTTATAGCCTAAAAGTGAAAATTAAAGTTCCAAATGAAAGGAACCTTAATTTGAATGCAACTTAATTTTATAATATATTTTATGTTCTTTTTTGTTCTTTTTCTTTTAACTAAACATAAAATAAAATAAAGAAATAGATAAAAGAAGATATTACATTGTCAAATAAAAATGTACATAATTAAATATAAAACTCTTTAAAACTGAAATTTATAACAACAACAAGAAGAAGAAGAAATCTAGAATTACAAGCATTTTACAAAAAAAGTTTAAATGTTGGAGAAATAAGAGCCAACCATGAGATAAATGCAATGATCCTTTTATAAATAACCAAACAATAGATCTAGCTAAATGATTTCACAAATCTTGGTGATTACTTGGAACAAATAAGTCTTTAGAATCCTCAGATGTAAATATATCAATACAAAGGCAACCAAGTGCCATAGAAAGAAAATGAAATCCCACAATCAAACTCGAACCACCTCAAGTGATGTGAAGCACACAGTTAAAATTCTGCAAAAGGTGTCACTAATTAGCACTGAACATGTTCATAACTTCTAATATGTGCAAACAAATGAAAAAAAATAAATGACCTTAAGGGTAAGGTCACGAGATCAGTGTCACTCTGCCTTTCTTTGTCATTTTTAAAGTAAAATCATGCTATCAACAAAGCAGTTTAACTCAGAGAAAACTTAGAATGGTGAAAGATGATCATTGGAATAAAGATCTCAAAGATTTAGCATACCTCTCAATTGATGAATGATTCCCCATTCATTGTTGTTATTTCTTTCCTTTTGTACCATCCTTCAAGAGTTATTCATTTTAACTATTTCACTTTAATTAATACAATTTTACGAGAACAAAAGGATTAATTATGACTCAATAAAGTAATTGATAAGAGGGTACAATACTATGTATAATATTTACAAAAGGTAGGTAGGGGTCCCACTAGACTCTATTAGGAAAGACAACTTATATGCTATGCTCATTTCCCCTTGTGACTCTCGACTCATCATTTCAAAAATATATCATTGACACTATTATCACACAATTTGTACTCGTTCAAAGCCCAAGACAAGTAGGTGAAATTGGCATAACAACAAGATATCCCACCACTGTGACCTTAGTGAGAAATCCCCACTTTTAGGGATGAAAAGTTCTAACTCTAGAAACACAATTAGTCAATTTAGCTAAGCTAGAGTTAGAACAAGTTAGTGAAAGCTTTGAAGAAAAGAGTGTAAGAGTTGTTTTTGATCAATTCCTTTTGGTCTTATGGAGTCAATTATAGCAGCAAATTAACTTGGAGAAACAAATGATAATAGTGGTCAAAGGATAAAGAGGTAAATACTAGAGGTGTTGGCACTTCAAGGCCCCAAACATTCAAGTCTCAAAGATGAATTACACTAGAGAATAAGGACTTTTAGGCCATAGCGAATCCTTCTCTCCTTGGACTATTGGAATATATTATTGCAACTAGCAACTAGAATAAAACTACTAAAGTTCTAGCACTTTAGGGCTTTAGAAGCCTATCCTAGACAAGATATCCTTGACAATTTAACAAGTAGAAAGACTAGAGAGAGAAAGAAGCACTTTATGTTTCTCTCCTAGGGGTTTAAGCAAGTAATTTCATAATCTTCAATATGAAACAAGTAAAATCACCACAAGGATTTATTACATAAACAAAATTGCATATTTTTTTACTTACTTCACCAAGAATAACCAAGCAAAACCCTAGTTGAAGACTTTCCACCACCGAAATAGCCAAAATACATCACAAGAAGCTTCTCCAAGAAGGTGCGCACTAGTAATTTCATCCAAGTACCCCAATAGGGATAAAATTTCAGACCTCAAGTCCTCTTGTGAGGAAGAGTATGATGAAAAATGATTTGAGGCTAGACATACTTATATGGGAAATCCTAGCCTCATTAACCCAAAAATTATGTCTTTTCACAAAATTGAGCCTACTTCTTAATTTGTTCATTAAAATTACAATAAATGTATTTTTCACAAAGAATAACCCTAAAAAGGGTGACGTCATCCCTTCTAGGGTGATGTTAGGCTCTCAATGAGGGACGTTGATCTAGGAAAGTACAGTGCCATGCCTCCAAAGTCCACATACCATGCCCACACATGCCAAAATCCTCATCAAGCATCTCCCACATCATGCATCCATCAAACCCTAGCCCTAGGTGACATCATGGGCTATGAGGGTGACATCCAAGCCTCCAAAGGCTAGCGTCCAAGTGTGGGAGGATGAGAATTGATCTCTCGGTCCATGCCATAATGCCTCCAAAGGAAACAAACCCCTTTCTTCACTATAAAATTGGTGATCACAAGCCTTCCCTAGACGTGGGGTCTMTGCATCCATCATTGGGCTCCAAATCCCTCATGAAGGTCCGAACAAGTCATCTCCTCATGAATACCTGTTCACTGGGAAAGATCCTGCAAAGAAAAACAGATACGCCCTCCAAGGGTCCATAAGTCACAATAATCATGSCAAGTAAGCCACGTCTAATAATCAAACCACCCAAACATGTGCATCAAACCCCCCTTTTCAAACCAAACAAATGCTCAAAGRCCTTGTACAATTTGTCAAATTTAGGTGTGGGAGGGGTGTCAAGGAATCCTATTAGGCTAGTCAGTCCTCAAGTCAAGGGTTTTTCCCAAGGGAAACCCATCTAAGCCATGTATGAGTATGAGGTGGAGTGGGGTAAAACTTTCTGGGAATATGATTCATGAGATACAATGGTTCGTATTGTCTCATTTATGGGTGCCTTTGTAGAGGGTGTGGTGCACCTTCGTTTTCAATGCAAACTTTTTCCAAGCCCATTTGTTGCCATTAATTGATTAAAGTACAAAAAAATTGGGTATTGTAAGACATGGAAAGAAAAGAGTACTGCAACATCACTTGAAGCTAGAGGTACACAGAGTTACATATGCATGGAAAGAAAGGGACACTGCATATGTGTACACACCTCAACAAGCGGGACATCTATATAATGTGAGTTTTCTTTTGCAGGTCTTTCAATTCTCTTAGGAGAAACACTTCATCGTTCTCAATACCTATTGGGCGAGCATCTTGAAGGTTGAGATTTGGATTTTATCTTTTTCCATCCTCATTTCCCTCTGGGCCTTCAACTCCTTCTTCCCATGAAATTAGGTACAATCTCGTCTTAGGTCAGTACACCTAGAAATCCCAAAAGGTGAGGAGACAAAGGGAAGAAGTGTGAAAATTGATAAGTATGATCAGGAATGGTACACTGACTCTTCAAGGAACCCCCCAGTAGCACCCTATTCTCTAGGATGACCAACTTACTAGGATAAAATGACACCCACCAAGGTTAAATAATGCAAAAAGTATAATTTCCAAGCAAACGTTCTATAATCAAGAAAGAATTCTTTGCAACATGTTCAAATGCTTCAATTATTAGGGTGACACTTGTTGTGATACTGGACTTATTATCTCATGAAGCAAGACCTGTTGTCCTTTGGGGCCAGGCCAGTGTGATGGATGTTGGCATGATGCTGATGATGTATGGTGGTGCATCAATGAATAGGAGGGGCCCTGCGGGGCTATGCTAGTCAATATGGCTCTTGACACTCCATGTCTGCTACCTGTAGGCCTCGAGACATGATATCCTTAGTTACCCCTAGACTGAGGGGGTGACATCAGGCTCCTACTTGGGGACATGTGCTCACCGTAGAGTGCATGATAACCTCAACATCTCTGGTATGACTTGTGCCTACACACTCAAGAAAAATCATTATAGTACCTAGGGTGGTGCTATCACCCCTTGTTCTTATGAAAATGATCAAAATCCAAAAGCAAATGCTGGAAAAATTCTATTCTAACATATCAATGTAAACATATAAGTATGACATAGCAATGATGCAATATGCAAAGAAACAAACATGTAAATCATAAGTATGTATGCAAATTAATCTAAGCTAAATGAAAACTATACTACCATGATATGCAATATGCAACATATATACAATGAAGTGCAAGATGAAAATGCCTACCTACCTACCTAATCTATGTTAGTAAGAAATGATAGGCATAATCATATAACTGGTACAACCATGCTAGCATTGTATCACAACACCTACCTGTGTGCTTCATCATAAACCAAAACAAGCATAATTCAAGCATAAAAGGAACATGAGTTAGATCATGTAGTATATCATAAGTAATCATAAAATCTAACTCATGGAGGCAGGAGGGAGAGACAAAATCTTTCCAAGAGGTATCACCACAAACCTGCCCCATACATCCTAAGATAAGGCCAAGAAAGGAACATCCTTATCCTTTGCTACAAAGATGTCACCAAAAGGTTGAGAAGAAGGGATGAAAAGAAACCTATGAAAAGTTCTATGGTTTTCTATGGGAAAAGAGGGTGCAAGGTACGAGATGAAACTGGGCCTGGAGAAAAACAATTTCTCCCAACCAAATGATTGTTGATTTTGTGTGCAAAACTGAAAAGGCCTACAACAAACCAAAGGTTGAAAACAACTCCATCTGACGGGAAAGTGACCATAATGAGGGGAAACCCCAACCATATATGTAGTAGAATGACAAGATGAAAGCGAAGGATGTTTGGAAATTCTTGTCACAAAAATCCTKCTCTATGAAAACCATGTCATCACCCTTATCAAAAGTAGAGCACAMCAATGGTTGAAAATTCTCTTCATAGAATAAATCCAAGTGCTCAAAAGAATAAGTACCAAATTCCCTAGGGTATGACCATAAATCCTCATGAGAATGCTGCAGTGAATCATCCTTGGGAGGTTGGAACAAATTTGTAATCATGCCATCTTCTTGTTTCCAAATATCTGGATTAGTAGCAATCACATATGGTTGTTGTAAAGGAAACAATTGAAAATGACCTTCAATATCGTAAATGAGATCTCCATCATGACCAATCACATCCCATTTACTTCTCCCAACATGTATGAACTCATAAATATTATTAATCACACCATTACCTTTAAAACATGGAAAGTCTAGTACATCCAATGGTTTCTCTAACACTTCTTCACTTTCTGAATAATAGAATAGAGCATCATCAAAATCCCAGAAAGGGAAATGCATTACCACATTCTCTTCTTCTTGTGTAAGAGGAGTGGAAGCTTGGATGACTTCATCAAATGGAGGAGAAACCATCAACACTTTGTCTTCATGAGGATCCTCTTCACAAATCTCTTCCTTAGGTTCTTGGTTTTGAGCATGATACACCTCTTCGAGCTCTTATACAATATTAGTAGTGAACCCTTCGTCATCTAGGACTGTTGCGATATATTGAAGAACATATTCATACGTTTGGTAATATGGGCACCAATACTCAATAAATTTTCTAATGAGGTCTATGAGAGAATATATGCCCTTCGACTTACAACAATCCTTGATCCAATCTCGTGCTTCCGGGGGGAAGCAATATATGAATAACGTTATTTGTACATCTTCATGAGGTGTTCCTACTTCATGTAGGTACTCAATAAACCTTGGAATATGAAGGGCGGGAGAACCCCCCTTGAATTTTGGATAGTCGTCCAACCATCTTTTATCAATTTTGAACTCATTTGGATACCCATGACTATTCTCAAAATCAATGGAAGGGAATCTTTCATAGAGAACCATAATTCCATTGCTTGGAAAGTAGCTCAAAACGTATTAGTGGAGTCGTAAGATGATCCTTCTAGGATCATCAAAGGAAGTGAGGGAATCACCCTTAGTGGAGTTTCCAGGTAAGCCTGTAGGATAAGGGCTTCGGAAAAATCTTACCAAAGATTTGTCGCTGAGGAAAACTGGCTCGATTCTCTTCGGCAACGACACCAAAAATGTTATCACACAATTTGTATTTGTCCAAAGCCTAAGACAAGTAGGTGAAATTGGAGTAACAACAAGATATCCCACCACTGTCACCTTAGTGAGAAATCCCCACTTTTAGGGATCAAAAAAATCCCAACCCAAGGGAGGTGTCCCCGGTGGCCTAAAAGGCTAGGTAGGCTAAGGATATGGTCAAGAAATACCCCCCCTCTCATAGGTCACCTTAATCAACACGGTCTATGTCTAAAAATTGAGGCAAAGAAGAGAAATTTGTGTACCTGTCTGGAACAAGAACAATAATAGTATATATACAACAATTTCCAAGTACCAAAATGATAATAAATCCTGCAAGACAATAGACAATGTAAATAAGCAGTGGCTGAAGTAAAAATGCAACAAATTAACAGTTTACAACAACAATTAATCTTTTGTAACACAAACAAGAAACACTACTCAGAATAACATGAAAGTACAATGAAAAAGTAGCATTTATTCCATAGATCAATTAGCACCTTCCTAGAGAAATTTCAGAGTGTGTTAAGTCAATGTTAGTTGAGTGTATGAAACAAATTACAAGGTTTAAGATGGTCGTAGCAATATATCTATAACAACAAAAACACAATTAGTCAATTTAGCTAAGCTAGAGTTAGAACTAGTTAGTGAAAGCTTTGAAGAAAATAGTGTAAGAGTTGTTTTGATCAATTCCTTTAACAAGAGAAAGTAGAAATCAATGCTTTTTGGGCTTATGGAGTCAATTATACCAGCGAATTAACTTGGAGAAACAAATGGGAATAGTGTTCAAAGGATAAAGAGATAAATGCTAGAGGTGTTGGCACGTCAAGGCCTCAAACATTCAAGTCTCAAAGATGGATTCCACTAGAGAATAAACACTTTTAGGCCCTAGGGAATCATTCTCTCCCTGGACTATTGAAATATATTATTGCAACTAGAAACTAGAATAAGGCTATTGAAGTGCTAGCACTTTAGGGATTTAGAAGCCTATCCTAGACAATATATCCTTGACAATTTAACAAGTAGAAAGACTAGAGAGAGAAAGAAGCACTTTATGTTTCTCTCCTAGGGTTTTAAGCAAGTAATTTCATAATCTTCAATATGAAACAAGTAAAATCACCACAAGGATTTATTACGTAAACAAAATTGCATATTTTTTACTTACTTCACCGAGAATAACCAAACAAAACCCTAGTAGAAGACTTTCCACCACCAAAATAGCCAAAATACTTCACAAGAAGGTGCACACTAGTAATTCAACCAAGTACCCCAATAGGGAGAAAATTTCAGACCTCAAGTCCTCTTGTGAGGAAGAGTATGATGAAAAATGATTTGAAGCTAGCCATACTTATATGGAAATCCTAGCCTCATTAACCCAAAAGTTGTATCTTTTCAAAAAATTGAGCCCACTTCTTAATTTTCTCATTAAAATTACAATAAATTTAATGTTTATAAAGAATAACCCTAAAAAGGGTGACGTCATATCTTCCAGGGTGACGTTAGGCTCTCAATGAGGGACATTGAGCTAGGAAAGTGAAATGTTAGGCCTCCAAAGTCCACATACCATGCCCACACATGCCAAAGTCCTCATCAGGCATCTCCCACATGATCCATCCATCAAACTCTAGCCCTAGGTGACATCATGGGCTATGAGGGTGACATCCAAGCCTCCAAAGGCTAGCGTTCAAGTGTGGGAGGATGTGAACTGATCTCTCGGGCCATGCCAAAATGCCTCCAAAGGAAACAACCCCCTTTCTTCACCGTGCAATTGGTGATCACAAGACGTCCCCAGATGTGGGGTCTCTGCATCCATCATTGGGTTCCAAATCCCTACTGAAGGTTCGAACAAGTCATCTCCTCATGAATTCCTGTTCCCCGGGTAAGGTCCTGAAAAGACAAACAAATATGCTCTCCAAGGGTCCATAAGTCACAAGAATCATGCCAAGTAAGACATGTCTAATAAACAAACCACCCGAACATGTGCACCAAACCCCCTTTTTCAAACCAAACAAATGCTCAAAGACCTTATACAATTTGTCAAATTTAGGTGTGGGAGGGGTGTCAAGGCATCCTATTGGGCCAGTCAATCCTCAAGTCAAGGGTGTTTCCCAAGGGAAACCCCTCTAAGCCATGTATGAGTATGAGGTGGAGTGTGGTAAAACTTTTGGGCATGCAGGTCATGACATACAAAGGATTGTATTGTCTCATTTATGGGTGTCTTTGTAGAGGGTGTGATGCACCTTCATTTTCAATGCAACCTTTTTCCAAGCCCATTTATTGCCATTAATTGATTAAAGTCCAAAACAATTGGATACTATAAGACATGGAAAGAAACGAGTACCGCAATGTCACTTGAAGCTAGAGGTACATAGAGTGCCATATGCATGGAAAGAAAGGGACACCACAAACGTGTACACACCTCAACAAGCGGGACATCTATAGTGTGAGTTTTCTTTTGTAGGTCTTTCAATTATTTTAGGAGAAACGCTTCATCGTTCTTAAGACCTTTTGGGCGAGCATCTAGAAGGTTATGATTTGGATTTTATCTTTTTCCAGCTACATTTCCCTCTAGGCCTTCAACCCCTTCTTCCCATGAAATGAGGTAAAATCCCTTCTTGGGTCAGTACACCCGAAAATCCCAAAAGATGAGGAGACGAAGAGAAAAAGTATGAAAAGTGCTAAGTATGATCGGGAATGGTACGATGACTCTTCAAGGAACCCCCCAGTAGCACCCTATTCCTGAGGGTGACCAACTTACTAGGATAAAATGACACCCACCAAGGTTAAATAAGGCAAAAAGTATAATTTCCAAGCAAACGATCTGTAATCAAGAAAGAATTATTTGCAACATATTCAAATGCTTCAATTATTAAGGTGACACTTACCGTGATACTAGACTTATTACCTCATGAAGAAAGACCTGTTGTCCTCTGTGGCCAAGCTGGTGTGATGGATGCTCCTTTGTTGTTGGTGATGTATGGTGGTGCATCAATGAATAGGAGGGGTCGTGCGGGGCTATGCTAGTCAATCTAGCTCTCGACACTTCATGTCTTCTAAGTGTGGGCCTCGAGACATGATCTCCTTAGTTACCCCTAGACGCAGGGGGTAACCGACCCAAGTATGTAAAGCATTATAGAAACATTGATTATATAAACATGAACCACTTGTTCCTCCATTTATTCCAAGATTTCAAAATCAAAATATTCAAAAATTTCAAAATATCATAGCCCAAATACTAAATACTAGACAAAATATAAAAAAGAACCTTATCCATTTTGAGTCAAGAGTGTAGCATTGTAAAATGAAAATAAAATGATCTTTTAGAACAACTCTGAATGCATATCCATAAATGAAATTTCTCTTTTTCCTTCCTCCGCTTTTTTCTGGGTATCTTATTTTCCATGAACTGAAGTAGACTGGGATGATATTGTGCTAGTCATTAAAGGCTTCTTCCGTTTCTTATCATCAAGTGACAGATATGGAGGTGAGGATTTGATCTCAATAACTGGTGGGCCCTGAACAAAAGAGTTAACTGAAGGATCAGGAGCAACGATTAAAAAATGGAGTATTTTTAGGATTATTGGGCCAATTCATGATTTTGGATGCATTTTTAACTTGGTGTTCTTTCTATCCATCATTTTCTTGCATTGGTTGAAGAGATTCAGGGACATCAGCAATACCTGGGAGTGGCTGCAGCGGAACATTTGTAGATACAAAAGGATGAGGCAAAGCTTCCTGGCCTCCTTGAGATAGTGCCCATTTTGAATTTGTTGGTTGAATTCTTCTGAATTGGCATCAAAATGCATGGAAAATCTAATCTTCTTGTTTCTCCCTTCTTACCAAACAACATTTGGCCTTCTTCCTCCTCCCCTCCTACTTCCCTTGGAGCCTCAACTGAAAAAGATCATCTAGAATCATATAAAAGGTCATTCTTTATTCAACAGTCATCAAATACGTAATGATTATAAACTGCATGCAAATAGAAGACAAATAGAACTTTCACAAGATGTTCATTGAATATGATTTACAATAACTTTCTGCTGAGAGTGAGAAGCTTGAAAAATAATGAAGGGCCCGGAGCTGCTGAGTGACATAAGGATTGGGTAGGCATGAATTTTATTGTTGAATTTCAAGGCATTAGTTCTTACTCTGTTTTATAGAACACCATCATTTAAATGGCTTTGCATCACTCAACTGAAAAGTTCTATTGGAGACAAGGCTTTTATGGTATGGTACAATGGTCAGATTTGAAGGGTGAACCTTTCTTCATATAATGCCTCTCAAATAATACAAATCTCTCTGAAAATTATACCTTTAACTTTCTTTTTGAAATACAATGATACAGGGTAAACTATGTCAGCATATTCAGATTTAAAAAAAAAAATCTAGTCTCAAGTATGGCCTTTTGTAAAAAAAACTCATATGATTACTATTGAGTGGTATATCCCAGGCAAAACATAGTATGGACCAATGTTCGGAGGACATAGAGGGTTATTCAAGAAAATGATTTTTATAAGAAATTCTGGTGGAGATAAGCTTCTTTTACCGGGTACTCTTTAATCAGTATATGCGAAGGATACAGGGTCAAAAATCCAGTGAACAGAGGGATATTTTTTTTAACCTCTTCACACAGGAATGGTTCAGAATGATAACCCATAAATGTTATGAGAAAGCATAGAGATAGTACTGTAGACATATATAAAAGAGACTTTGCCTATGGGATGTATATTTGTTGGAGAAAATGTATAGCAAGCTCTTTGAGTTTCTTGCCAAAACCAGACTTTAAAGTTTTGATGTCTGGCCAGCTTTATGTATAGTCATGCAAATTTTTTGGGCATTCAAAGAAAAAAAACACTTCTCGAACGGACCAACGATATTTAAAACAATTAGAATGATCTAGCATACGAACTCCAGGATATATATATCCATTCATTAATCTTCACGTCGCACAAATTTTATTGAAACTGTCAATGCTCATGAATGGGAGCAGCCATATCATATATGAAACATATATCAACTAATTCAAATGTCATGAGATGAGCTATCAACCATCGGCTTTAAAACTTTGAAATATTATTCAATAGTAAT
The DNA here is from genome assembly GCA_010110895.2 of Picea sitchensis. Taxonomy (NCBI): domain Eukaryota; kingdom Viridiplantae; phylum Streptophyta; class Pinopsida; order Pinales; family Pinaceae; genus Picea; species Picea sitchensis. Next base: position 207,912 of record SNQJ01S0000623.1, read on the forward strand.
GACACATATATTACCCAAAATTTTAGTAATGCTTGAGTTGATTCCCATTCCAAACATATAATGAGAAACCATAATTTAGTCCATATTACCATATAGCTCTTTATTCCATAGACATGAATTATAACCCATTCTTATCACAAAAATGAAATGATACCCTTCTAAAGTCCATTGGATAACATTCCTAGTGGGACTCATGTCAAGCCCAAGCAAAGTCAAGTAATGATTAGGGTTTAGTCTTGCAATCATTTGCAAGGATTTCATAACGGTTGGGCCATATATTGGGTCAACAAATGGTGACTCTACATGGTGGTCTAGTTATAATAGGTGAGAATTCAGAATCTCTCGTTTTCCAAAATAATAGTAGACATAGATAAGGATCATGTATGCTAGTTTTTGCAATTATTGTTGAATTTGAATAATTATGTTACAAAATCAAAATGTATAGATTTAATGTTAGAAAATAGGAAACACTATCATGAATCTATGTTTTGTATGCCAAAGTTTTTCTCTGGGAATGAAGCAAGGGAGAGGAAGATAATTTGGGAAGAGCAAGATTGTTATGCTTCCTGCAAGTGAAAACTTCATAAATGATCAGTTACTTAGCGAAGTGAGATTGTGAACACACAAGCTGTAATTCATTAATTTCAAATGTTTTTGCTCATCAAGATCAAATTCAATTAGTAAAATATTAGCAAATACTATGTGAAACCACAAGACTTGCTTTGGTCCAAGCATCTTAAAGAAAATAAGTTGAAGCAAACAAAAATAGAAGCAAGAAATTGAAGACAAMTTCTGAAAATAAAAAGGCACAAAAAGCACAAATTATTTATATGCAAGGTTATTTACATATTMGTATTATAATTTTCTCTCTCTTTCAATATAATGCTTTAAATGTGAAACATTCGTGGTATAAGAGAAAAGTCTACCATCTTCCTCTTTAATCAAATAAGAGTCGTTTCCAACAACAAAGACAAACATGTATGGACCTAGCCACAATTTCTGAAATTTTGAGTGTTTCCCTTTATCCACATGAGCAAAATCCCATAAAGAACCTTTTGGCCAGTTGCAAAAGTAGTTATTTTATCCTTTTTGTCAAAATATTTTTTAATTAATTGTTGTCTCTTTTTAAATTTATTTAGAGCATAATTCCTTTGTTCTTCCAAAGCCAACAAAGCATTAAATCTTTGAGGAATATTTGTTGAATTTAATTCTTCATCTTGTAAGGCTAACCTAAGAGAAGTAAGTTCAATTTCAATAGGAATAACAACTTCTTGACCTTAAAGTAGCTGGAAAGGGGTATGACAATATACTGGTCTTCATGGTCGTATGATCCGCCCATAAGGCATATGCCAATAAAGTGTGCCACTGGTGAGGTTTATTATCAGTGATATTCTTTAATATTTTAACCATATTTTTATTTGTAGACTCAGCCTACCCATTTCCCTGAGGAAAATAGGTTGATGAAGTGAAATCTTTCACTCCAAACTTACTACAGAAATGTGTCAATTTTCTAGACATGAAAGTTGCTCCATTATCAAAAATGATTTCAATTGGTAGACCAAATCTAGAAAAAGATATTTATTTCAAGAAAAAGATATCACATGTTCATCTTTAGCATGTTTGAGAGGAACTACTTCAACCCACTTTGTAAAGTAGTCTGTAGCGGTTATTATAAACACATGTTCTATAGAAGGAGGATTAATAGGCCCAATAAAATCTAATCCCCATTTTGAAAATGGAAAATCAAGTATAATTGGTTGTAAAGGCATAGCAAAAAACTTCACTCTACCAACAACATTTTGACATTCATTACAAGCCTGAACAAACTTGTATGAGTCTTTAAAGATAGAGGGACAATAATAACCAGTGCTTAAAATTTTGTAAGCAATGGCTTTAGCATCAAAGTTCCCACTAATGTGCATATCAGATTCAACTATTCCATGAAGTTTTTCAAGCATAACATGGGATATTGTATCATCAATGCATCTCAAAAATAACCCATTAGCAGACCTATAGAATAAAAGAGATCCTAGAATAAGATATTTAGAATCTTCAAGGTGGAGCCTCCTTTGTTCATGATTTTCTAAGTTATCAATACATCGTTTGTATTGTAAGTAATAAATAATATTCTGATACCAAGGATGATTTTCTATATCGATATTTGCATATTCAATCAAGAATAAGGAAGATAGGGCTTCATCATTATTTTTAGAAATTCATCTTGGTTCAACATGTTGAGCCGGATGTAATGCGTGTCCCTTTATCGTATTAGTAGTAGTAATCATTAAATCATATTCATGTATCTTAGTAAGCGAGTGTGCTAATTTTCCTAATAGAAAAGTCAGAGATAATAAAAATTTAACAATAGGCAAAGATACCTTAACTTTTGTGTTCTTACTAAGAATAAAGTGATAGAACTTTTCAATAGCCTTTATGAGAGAATATGCATGTTTCTCAATTAAGGTGTATTTAAATTCATCATCAGATAGACTTTGACTCATAAAAGCTATTAGATGTTCTGCAGTTTCGTCATCTTTCTGAAGAAGAATTGAAACAACAACTTCTTCAGTGGCATTAGTGTAAATGATAAAATCTCTTGAGAAATATGGTTTAGCCAAAACAAGAGTGGAAACTATGAGATTTTTGACATCAATAATGGATTTTTCAATGTTTTAAGTCCAGGAAAAGACTTGGTATTTCTTCAACAAATTATGAATAGGTTTAACCATACTGGAAAATTCAGGAATGAATCTCCTTACAAAATTGATTTTTCACATAAATTGTTGAATTTCCTTCTTTGAATTAGGAATTGGGAGATTTTGAATAGAAAAAACTCTTTCTGGATCAATATTTATACCAAAATATGAAACTATGTGACCAAGCAGTTTTCTTGAAGTAACACCAAAAATAGACTTTGTAGGATTTAATGACATACCATACTTCCTACAACGCAATAATACATGTATAAGATGATCAAAATGATCTTCTCATATTTTAGAACATATATTTAAATCATCAGGATCAATTTGAATAATAATTCCGATAAGATCATTGAAAGATATTTGCATAGGTCTAAGGTAGCACCGAAATTTATCAATGTGCTCCAAGGAGTAGTAAAGTTTGTCTTATACTTGTCATCTCTCTGTAGGCGTATTTGGTCATAACCTGAAAAACCATCAAGGAGCAACATCATTTGTGGTCCCGTGACTTGCTGAAAAATTAATTCCATATTTGGAAGCGGAAAATTATCCTTCACGCTATCCTTGTTAAGGGTGCGAAAATATACACATAATCTAATATCCCTATTTTTCTTCCTTATCAGGACAATATTCTTAACCCATTATGAGTATTTTACAGGAAAGATAATATGGGATGCTAATAACTTTTCTAATTCATTTTGAATAGTAGCTTCAAGTTCAGGGTTAACGAGATTTGTCTTTGTCTTAGAGGTTTGGAATATTATTTAATAGGAATCACATGATGAACTATGCTTGGATCAAAACCATGCAAATCAACATAAGACTAGGAATAGGCATCACGAAACTCAGAACAAATCCATGAATTTCCTCTTTTTTGTTTTTGAACACTGGGATCCAATTTTAAAAAAATGAGTCTTCTTCAGTCCCAATGTTTCATGGGAATGGTATCACAAATCTTTCTTCTTGAATCCTTTGTTTATATTTTTCTATTTGTGCTAACATCACTAGAAGAAAAAAACCCTTCAAGGGGGGATAAATCTTTGGGAAATTTATTGTCATCTAAAGAGATAATTTCATTTTTATTAACATGTTCATTTTTCATAAAAGCACTGATGCATTCATCATCAGTAAAAAAATTCCAAGCTTCCAAATTATTTGGTATATGTGGACGATATAAGGAGATGAATGTTCATTTAGGTCTTTCAAAGAGTAATTGTCTTCTAGGCTGAGCTGCATAAACAACTAGCCTGTGAACCATGGAATTAAACTCTCTGCGCACATATGTAATATTGAAAGATAACATATTAGAAATTAATTTCCAAATTGCATGTGTGTATCTTTTTAAAAGTTTGTTTGAAAGATTGTAAATATTCCTTACTAGGTTGAAAACTAATTCATAATTTCCAAACACCTTAAGGTGATAGCATCCTAAATTAAAGTATTTTCAATTTTGAGGATAAGGGATTCAAATTCTATGACATTATTGGTACAAGAAAACTCGAGTCTAGAAGAAAAATTGTGAATTTTCCCTAGAGGAGAATATAACACAATCCCAACACCTTTCCCTTCACTTGAACATGCATCATAAAAATGCATATGCCATATGTGGTCATTCAAATCAATAGATAGTGAAATAGAATTTTCTTCCTCAAGGAAGATAGAATAAATGTCAATGTCTTCTTCAATGAATTTGACATGAGTTTGAGGAATGCTCTCTATAGACCGATAAATGTGTCCTTCACGAAGAACAATGATGTTCTTTCCTGATTTTGGAAGAGACATATGAGTCCCATCCATGGACATATATCCACCCGTCAAAGATTTCCATTAATCACAACCAAGAATGATTGGATAGTTACTTACATGCATATTGATTACTTGGATATTAAAAGTGGTGCAGATCTCAGGATGAGCACATAATACCGGAGTGACATCTTTGATTTCTACAATGGTATCTTGTTGTTGATTAGTATAAGCCAACATGTTCTTTGGATTCTCATTATTGCAAGATAAACCCAATTCTTCCATGATAATTCTAGACATAACATTTGGTCCAAATATGTCGTCAATAAGACAACAATGCACAATTTTATCCATAATTTTCATGGAAACATAAAATGGAGGATTCCAAATTGAATTTCTTGGATCATGTACAACCAAAATTTATTTTGACATTAGTCTTCCTCCTCTTCCTCAATAGTTAGATTAACAACAACAAAGGTTCTTCAGTCAATAAAACTTTAATATGTTCTTGTTGCTCCATAACAAAGGCCATATCTAAAAGTGTGGAATTAGCTTTAATAGTTTCCATCTGTTTTAAAACGTTGTATTTATGAAAGGTGGTAGAAGAATAATATGGAATAAATCGATACTATTGAATAGTCTGGGCTAGTGGGTATCCTGAGCTAGATGTGTTCTAGGAATTAGATTGTCAATAATTTGAACCAGAAGAAATAGGAATAAAAGAGTTTTTTTTTTTTTTTAATCAGAATGATTTGTAGTATCAACCAACATGAAATCATCCTCAGGTTCCCAATATAATGTGGCAATGGTTAAATAAATTCTTTTTTTCCAAAAATCCTTTCTCTTGCATTCTTTCTAAGCTCACACATGCATTCTTCATGATTTTCCCCACAAAAATTGTACCAAGAACGAGAAAGGATAGTCTTAGGTTGAAAATATTGAGATTGATTTCGAAGAGAAGATTGAGAATAACTTTTAAGAGTTGGTTGGGTAATCACTTTATTTTCAAAAGAAATCATTCAGTTATTCATATCTTGAATATCAACTTTCTTATTTAAATATTCTATAGGAAGACCAGTTCTCAAAACTTGTTCTTCATATTCCAAGCAAGTTTGTAATGATGACCCTAAACCATTAACACTCTTTTCTTCTAATCTATGGTTGTAAGAAGGAGGTATAAAATTATAATAATGCATAAGGGTAGCCTAATTATGAGTTCTGATAACCTCAGGAATTTAATTATATAATTTGGTGAAACGTAAATTAAATGCTTTAATAGTATCACCTTTGTCATAAATCAAATTATTATAACTTTTCAATAGATCAGTTTGGATTTGAGGTTGTACATAGGTGGATTTGAACCAGTAACATAATTGAACCCATGTAGAGAAGGATTTTGGGGGAAATTCGAAAAAATCAGTAGCTTCCTTTCCTTCCAATGAATTGAAAAATAACAACATACACGTGTCATTATCATTAGCACCTATGCTATGGTAGGCATTATAGAAAACAATTAAATGCTTATTAACAAATATATTGTTGAAACACACACTGCCACTAAGAGGGGGGGTGAATCAGTGTCTGAAACTTTTGATTGTTTTTCACACTTTCATAGATTAACTGAATTAACTTAATAAGATATATGCACCTCAATTAATTATTCATAACGTGTGTAACACAAACTGCATGAAGTAGATAAAATATATTTCTTTTATTTATTTAACTTGAATGAATACAAATAAAATCAATCCTTTAATATTTTCAAATTCAACTGAATATGAGAGATCCAACTCTCTGATACAAGAACCAACTTTTAGTTCTCAAAACCAACTAAGAAATGAGGAATCCAACCCTCATAACAATACTTGGTTTGTAAACATGCACCAACTTGATAGAATGAAATTCCATTCAATCCAATATATATATATATAAGTGTCAATTGTGTGTTAAATTGCATGCTACATTGTTATTTATGTGTTTATTTTTATGGGTTTATCCTATGTGTGGTTTATAACTGTCTTTATATTTATGGGTATTTCTTGTCCATGTTGCATGTATATGTTACTGTTATTTCCGTATGAATATGTGAATTTACCGAATGCATTTGTCTGTTTTGAGTTATATATATAAAATTCAGCAAGAATTTATGTGTGCATATGTTTTAATTGCATACAATTCATTTTTTTTTTACGTGGCATAACCTAGTTGGGTGTTGGGGATGTTACAGATAGACATTGTGTATTTACCATTACAAGCAACCCTAATTTGGTAAATATGCATTGCATACTAGCATATCATCTAACATAACATTTTTTCAAAAATGGTAAATACACATTTTGTATACACACACCATTCTCAAATTATACCAGTACATTTGTTTTTAATATGGTACAATACACAATGCATATTAGCCTCTAATTTTCAGATTGAATAAGTGCATTGTTTTCTAAAAGTGATAAATACAGAGTGCACATATACCTCGAGAAATCAACATTTAGTGTATGATATGCACTGCATATTTTCCATTAAAAACAACCCGTGGTAATTATATAATGCATATGAGAATATCAAATCACATAACATTTTTTTTAAATGATAAACATGCACTATGTATACCCAGCTCATTTTTATAATATACAAGTATAATCATTTTTAATATGATGGTATAGTGTGCAATGCATATAAGCCACATATTCCCAAATTTAACAAGTGTTTTTATTTCTAAAATTGGTAAATACACATTGCTTATATACTTCGAGAAATCAACATTCAACATTCAATATATGATATATGTTATGTATCTACCATTACAAACAACTCAAAACTGGTAAATATGCACTACATATTAGCATATCTACTATCATAGCATTTTTTCAAAAATAGTAAATACACATTTCTATACGAAGTTTCAAGTTCTACAACCATTATCATTTTTTATATAGTACAATATGTGATTTGTATTAGCACCCAATTCTCAAATCTAACAAGAGCATTCATTTCTAAAAGTGGTAAATACACACTACCTAAGAAACCAACATTGAATGTATAATACACATTGCATGTTTACCATTAGAAAAAAAAACCTAATGTGGTTAATAGCGGTGTGTATTATTATGTCCACTAACATGATATTTAAAAAAAATGATAAATATACACTACATATAAAGACCTCATTCTCAAGTTCTACAACCACTATTAATTTTTATATGGTAGAATACACAATGTGTATTAATCCCTAATTCTTAAATTTAACAAGTTCATTTATTTCTAAAAGCGATAAATATACAATGCATTTACACCTTGAGAAATCAACATTTATTGAATTCGTGTTTTACTATACGATCAACATTGTGTACCAACATATGAAGTAAAACAATATTTATTTTTTATGGTAAATATGCATTGCATATAAGCACATCATTCTTAAGTTCTCCAACTACTATAAAATTAATATGCACATCATTCTTAAGTTCTCCAACTACTATAAAATTAATATGGTAGAATACAGAATGCCTATTAGCACTTGATTATCAAATTTAACAAGTGTATTCATATCTAAGAAGGTTAAACATGCAATGCTATACACCTAGCATTTTTTGGTTTGTGGAGATGCCACTAGCCCTAACTATGTTCACTAACTATGTTCACTTATACATTTGTATTTTTACATTGCCATTGTTAAATGTTGCCCACCACTGGACATTTGGATGTACATATTTAGCTTTAAATGATATTATAAAACAACAACAAAAATTGTTGTTTGAAAACAATTTTTTAATCTTACAAGGATTTGAACCAAGGGTCTTGCTAAATGCCGAATAAAATTTATTTTGAAATTTCCAAATACTTTGTGATCATCTATCTATATCCAAACAAATTTATGAAACCCACAAGATGTGCTTTTTTTATTCATTGGCTTGGGAAGGTGACACAACTTATGGCCTTAGTTGGCTATGTGATGAATGTTGTGGTAGGCATGTTGGACATAATAATTTTTTCAAAGTAAGAATTTAGTATGTACTTTGCAAATATGCTATGAAGTAATTTGGAAACTTTGACTTGAAAATAAAATGATTGCTTACTATAATGTTTATGTTTATATTTCATTAAATCATGTGGAGAGATTATGTGACTAAAATTATAAATAAATGAATATTATAATCAAAGTTATAAAATTATATATTAAATTTAAAAAAAAATATTATAGTGATGAAAAATATTTGCCTCATTGAAAGAAAGTACATGTTGAAAGGACTAAAATTAACACTTTGTGTAAATGGCAGTTGTGGATTGATGATAACTAGATATATCAACAGGGATGATTTCAAGGATGGAAATTTATATTAAAATGTAGAAACCTGGGCTAATCTTACTAGTCCTTAATATGCAAAATATAAAATGTTTGGCGATAGTTTTATAAAAATATTCAAATTTCTAAGGATTTTATATAGTTTCAATAAAATTTTGGCGATTTTAAAGGTAAAATAATTTCATTCTATGGAATTTGGGCGAATCGTTTTTAGAAAAAATGGGCATTGATGAATCCTTTTTTGGGAAAAACAATGGAAAATTAGCCCATTTGCGAAATTTAGCCCCTAAAATCATCTATGTTAATATCAACTAAATGGCAGTTGTGGATTGATGATAACTAGACATATCAACTAGATACTTAAAGTTAAATTATTTCACTCAAATAAATTAAAAAATGAACAACAAATTGCATTAACATAATTGAGATGGAAAACATAATGTCCAAAATGTGTACCATTCAACATATATTAAGTATAAAAAAATTAAACAATTTTAATCCTCTTGGGAAATTATTACATTTTTCCTTGGCAATCCTTGCACAACAATGTCTTTTATCATTTTCTTGCTTTGTTTATGAGTACATCATCCAACGTTTTTTTCTTTGAAGGAACTCATGTTTGGGGAAGAAATTGTGTTGGGATGGATGCTAGGTAAGAATGTAAGTGAGTTACGACCCTTTCCAACCAATGCCTTTTCACACTAGAGTGTTTGATGACCATGAATGTGAAACAAAAATTATTTGGCATTATCTTGATTAGTGTTAATCTCCATCAATTGCTTCAGAAACATTAGCAATATTAAATTTTGAAACAAACACATCATGGAAGGAAGACTAAATGATAGATAAGATCAAGGGTAAATACCATTTGGACTTACTTGAGGACTACATGATAACCATTTAGTGAATTGATTTTACTATCTTGTTTTCACTTGACAAGTTGTGAGAAGGAAATCCAAATATCTTATGATATAATGTTGATGTGGGATTTTCCAAATCTAATTCACTCATAGAAAGAAAACCACTAAAACTAGCTTTGGGTGATATTAATTGTGAGGAAATTATCATGCCCAATGTGTGATTATCTCTAAAGAAATTATTGCAATGTAGGCCAAGGGAGGAGGATGTAAACCATTGAAAAGGAATTACAATGATGATTACCAAGAATAAATTAAACTCTTGCTTATATGCTTCAATAAATAATAGATTTATAAAACAAATGGATAGATTCAATAGCCTTCGATTAGTGCACTAATTTCATACTCTACATTCAATCATGTCCAACATCTCCTCTGCCCAATCTTAGCAATCATTTTGTAACACCCTGTTTCCCCCAGATTGTAAATATAACTGAACTGGCCAAGGACTATGGCAAAAACTCATAAGTATGAATATGTGATGTAAATGGACCTGCAGGAAGAGGTCAATGAATGTAAATAACAGTTTGAATTTATGACAACGAATGTAAATAATGCTTGAATTTATTGCGTAATCGGCCAGAGGGATGTGCGTAAAAGAGACTACTTACGGTGGTGGAAGGCACTTGTAAAGGTGGTGTTAACTTCCACTAAGAATTAAATACCGCATTTGGACTCCACCGGCCCGCAGAACCAAAAGCGGCCCGCTGGCCCCAAATTAAATAACTCACCAAGTTGGTAGGTAAATGGATCCTCATGATTAATGAGGGATGGGAGGTGAACCGCCTATCCGTAGAGCTAACATGACTCCACTATAATCGCGTCAATACCCAACCCCATGAGAGAGGATAAGGCATGGCGGCTTGTGCGAAGGGGGCGATTGACGAGGGGAACTCCGGGCGGTTTTTCACGCCAGAAAGTGAGTGATTGCGAGAGGAGTGGGACTCCAACCTCTTCGGCCTCGGCACCGGCATCGGGAGACACAGTCTTACATCATCGTGGTCTCAGCTCGTGGGCGGCTAGTGGTAAATCCATTAGAGTCACTACGCCTATGGTTGGATGGAAACGAACACCCTCCAACATTAAGCTCCATTGTCAAGCATTTCGAGCAAGCGTTTTTCCCATGTTGCATTTGAAATTTTATACGTCACACATGTTCATGGCTTGGTGGAATTGGTAAATGTTTTCATGAAAAAATGTCCGCGAATTGTTAATATGAGTAGATATTAGTCATAGAACCATGAAATAGTAAATGATTTCAACATGAGAATGTCCGGCTAAGAAGGCTTGATATCACCTAATAAGTTGATATATATACTTATCACAGAGGAAACCATGTGGCTGACTATATCGCATAAATGAATCTAGTTATGCTTAGATTGAGCTAAGTTAGGCTCCCATCCCATCCTCTGAAGTTATTTCCCTACCCATCTCCAGGAAAGCCCTGGAATAGGTCTCTTGTAGAGATTCCCCCCTTGTAGAAGGGATACTTAGCCATTCTCGAGAAGGTCTTCAGGGAGGAAGAAATCGACGGTCGATATCTTACAGAGAAGATTGACAAAACCCCGCCGCCCTCGCTAGATCTAGAGAAGCTGCGCCGGTTTAAGCCAAAAAGTATAGAAGGAGTCCCTAAGAGTCATCGAAACTGAAATACCTGTTTTGTTAAGTCCGAGAATCGAGGCCTCGCGGGTTCCCGGAATTGGTGAACGCATTCCAGTCGCTGATCCTATAGACACGCGGTCACCGCTCGAGGAATCTGGATTTCACCCATCTGGAGAATTTAGAAGCAGAATCGCTGTAATAGGGAAGGTCGCGATCCTGGGCGATTCCGACAGATCCAGTCGCTCAAAACAACAGGCACGGCGAGGATCCGAAGAGTCGGACTGAATACCCGATTTTCCCGAGTCGGTAACCGGCACGTGCTGGAATCACGATACGCCGATTTCTCGACAATAATCACATCTGTCCATCTGTGGGACACGTGGCAACCATCGAGAACCATCGCTATCCCATCTAAAAGTCGGAATTCAAGACATAGGGTACCGGTATTGAAAACCCCAACTGGCAGTAATCAGACTGCCCATCATTCGAGGACGCGTCCGCGGATCTAGAATAGCTCCGGTTCAACATATCTGAAAGTTTTGAATACATGGAATTCTTGCCACACGGAATCGCGATCCGCGATTAATCGACAAGATCGACCCATACCGCTGGACACGCGGAAGAGATCTACATCGTTGGAGGAAGTCCCGACCAGGAGTCAAATCCATCGGAGTTTGTGATTCCTCGGGAAATTGGGAATCCATTGGGACATGATGTATAGGCACTTTGAATTCACATCACAAACCCCGATGAGAAGTCAGCCACCGGTCATAGGAACCGGGTTGTGTGGACCAAAGGCTTAGCCAAGTGGGGCTGGGGCAACCAAGGAGTGAATTGGAGGATCAGAGATCCTGAGAACCTAAGTTCTAAACACTTAAAACCCGCGAAGTACGAAACTCCGACAGAGTAGCCCCGAAAAGGGAGGTAAGATCATGGTCGTGAGAGGGCAAAGGGTCCAATGGCTTAGCCTCGGGAGATAATGCAAGGGCACGCTCTGAATTGGGGATCAAGTAAGTCTTGGGGTGAATGAATTTTGACATTAGAAACCCTCAATCCCGATAGTGAACTGTGGATCGCATTACTTCACTAATGTGCTCGAGATTTCTCACTTGTGGGAGATTAACCCCAAAATTTTAAATTGCGATAGTGGGTATGTTACAAAGTGGTAATGTGAAAGCATGGTTACAACACTGCTCGACCGCTCATGACCAGCCGCGATCTAGTCGCATAAACCTCGTATGAAACACTCCCATGGGGAGTAACACCCTGACTTGACTATCTTATCCAGATTAAAACTTGGAATATGAACACCTGATTGTGTATGCATGTGAAAGAATTGTGGAGTTATGCACAAATTATAAAATGTATTCAACTCTTGACTAATAACCAACATTTATCTTTTCACCCAAGTGGATGATCAACCACCTGAATCTATAAACGAGTAGATGATTCACTAAGAGGTGGGAGAAGGCTCCAACAACAAAGACGAAGAATCTGACAAAAGGAAGGTTGTAGAGACCCCTCAAAATCTAGCCGAGACTGTGAGGAGTCTTATGGTCGAATTGCAAAGCCGCAAGGCCGATAATGAAAGGATGATGAAAGAACAAGAAAAAGTAAACCGAAATTAATGCGCTCTATTGCGTATCTATCTCACCTACAACTTAATAAATGCAAAGATGAACCCTCGAGATGAAAAACCGTATTCGTCGGGCCACACCGAGAGAAGCACATCCGCAAAGGTCCACCCCAGGTAAAGGACCAGTGCCAGACAAATCCACTGAGAAGGAATTGATGATTCGGTTGCCCATAAAGAAGAAGACCAGCCTCTATTCTCCAAAGGAACAAGAAGAAAAGATCAAGAGTCATAAATTTGAGGAATTCAGAAGGCTAAACCTCCTCCTTCGACGGCGAGATAAAGAAGGGAGAGGAAGCCGAGGTTTGGCTACTTAGACTGAAGAAATAATTCAGAGTCCATTTTTCTTCGAACTTGAAGGCCCGAGGCTACTCTCTCAACTGAATGGAAAAGCTTCCATTTGCGGGAAGACCTAAGAATATGAAAGGTCCGCGAGGAGGACCCGCTCCTTGAAACGCTTGAGAAGTACTCCGAAGAAGCATTTGTTGAAAGTATCGACGAGAAGAAGAGCTCATGAACTCAAATTAGACAACTTACTCATGGGAGGAATATGTCAACAACCGACTTATTGAGATATGTACCTTACATCAAGGCAGAGAAGGCGTAGGCACAACGCTTCATCAGTGGTCTTCCCAAGGAATACCGGAACCCAATTGAATTTGATGAGCCAAAGACCCTAGAAGACACTATATTAAAGGCAACATTGTCATGAACAATATGGACATTCCATGAGTCCTCGGGGAGACTGGAAACATAAGAGTGGCTTGAAATTTCAGAAGAAGGGAAGCAAATCCTCGATTTAAGAACTATAGGAAGAACCACGTAATGAACTTTCCAACCCAGAGTGTACTCCAGTAGAACTTTCCCTCGACGGACGAAAATAAAACTTCTAGACCTATAAATCTTCAAGAAATATCGATAACCCAAAGAGAAAACCTTTGGAATGCTGATTGCAGAAGATCATCTCCATAAAGAGACCGGCCCACTCGACACAAACAACGACGGAAAATTTATAACATGCAGAAGCTACCACCATCAATGATGGCAAGGAGGTGTCGATCTAGCCTTGGAAAATAATCAAGCTGACCACCAAGCTCCACTGGTGGAAATAGAAGGTATGATCTTCAACCATCTCCGGTATCGCTTTGATTGCCCCTCGTTCAAATTTGAGTTATATATCCCCTAAAGTTGTTGATAAGTGTAATCTACAACCACAAAAAACAAACCATGGCTTAGTACGGGCCACACCGCACCAAAAGAAAGGTAGAGGCCATACCGTACCGCCAGCTAATCTGGTACCACACCCAAGGTTTACCCTTAACTGTATTACCGAATGGGTTCATAATGTAATTGCTGATTGGTATGGACCGGTTACTGCCCATAAAGCTAAGTTGGACCGTTACCATAAAACCTTGGAGTGTGTGTGAACAAAGAAAGACAGTTGATAACTTCCAAGGGATCCGAAACCGACTTTGTGAGACAAATATCAGCATTACAATTGAGGAAGTATTGCCGAAAAGGGATGTCCCCTATATGCAATACAAGTGTTGGAATTTGTTGAGAACAACAAACCCAGCATAGAGGACCATCCCACATTAAGAGAATATAGAGAAGTATTTTTGGAAGAGGTAACGGGTCTACCTCCGAGAAGAGACATTGACTTCAATAGAACTTGCACCGTGAGCGCAAAGGTTTGTTCAGAACATCTCTATCGGATGAGCATGCCCAATTAGTTGAACTCAAATTGCAATTGAAAGAAATGATGGATAAGGTTATATTCACTCCAAGATGTCCCCCTGGAGCACCGGTCCTTATGAAAAAGAAAGATGGCACCCTTAGACCGTGTATATATTACAGACAGCTTAATAAAGTAACAATAAAGAACAGGTACCCCATACCCAAGATCGATGATCATTCATCACTGAGGTGCCTCATTTCAAAGATCGACTTGAGGTCGATACCATCAAGTCCTAATCAAAAGTGAAGACATCCATAAGACCGCTTTTCCGGACACTCCAGATGGTCATTATGAGTTTGTGGTAGTACCCATTTAGCTAACCAATGCCCCATTTCATGTGTTTAATGAACAATACACTCAGTAAATTTCTAGATAACGTTGTACTAGTTTTATATTGATGATATCTTAATTCACTCTAAGAATAGAAAGAATAGTTGTTAATCTTTAGACTTGTGTTGCAAGTGTTAAGAGAACATCACCTCTATGCCAAATTCAACTATGTGACTTCTTTCAAGCAAATACATTACTTGGGACAATCAATCTAAGGAAGGTGGCGCAGATCCCTAATAAGACGTCTATCATGAGGATATCCTCAAGGATGTCTCGCATTAGATCCCATGGATTGATGGATAATATAGGAGATTCATAAAAAGATTTCTCCAAGATTAGTTTTCCAATCACTACCCTCCGTAAGAAGGAGAAAATTCATTTGGACATAACAATGTGAAGAAATATTTCAAACCTTGAAACATCTAATTGCACCCTGTCACTCGTGGTTGAAAATCGCTGGACCTAAGCCTGACATTTCCTTCTCAGGTGTAGATGCCTGTAAGGAAGGGTTCGAAGGAGTCCCAGGAAGGAAAGGATCCGGCAGAATCCCGAATTGAATGAACATAGAGGTCAATCCAGACTCATGAGATCTAGAATTCACGCCATAGTGCATGCCTTAAAATTGTGGAGGCATTAACTCTTGGGATGGAAATTTGTACTTATGACAATTCACTGTGGATTATGGTATTTGTCTGATCAACCCAAGCTCAATGCTAGACAAGCCAGATGGATGGTCTCCTCCAGCTTAATTTTGATTTCGAAATCAAGCACATCAAAGGAAAGAGAATAAGGTGGGTCACATGCCTCCAGTGAAGCATGAGAACGCTTCACCTGGCAACGGTGAGTATTTGTGAGACAGATGTCAAGAACAACGTCAAAGAGGCACAAGAAACAATTCCCTTCGTTCGAAATGTGACCCCGTAATCTACAACAAGAACTACTGAGAAAAATATGAAGGTTATCGCATCTAATCGGTTGAGGCCCATCACTTACAGATAAATGTACATCCCCATCGTAAATGAAACTGAAGAGGTTCATCATGGATGAATTACAATGTTATCTCATTAATCGGTCACCCAAAGATACCGAAATGATTGGTTTCAACACCAAAATAATTTTATTGGTCGATTGAAGAAGGACATAGCCAAATATTTGGTCTAATGCATACCGCTAAAAAGTTAAAGAAGAACATCGACACCTAGCCGGATTATCAGACTCTTTACCCATTACCGAAATGGGAAACCATCTCCATGGATTTTATCACCGATTTACCGACAACCGTGATAGAATGATGCCATTATGGTAGCAGTAGATAAACTGAGCAAGTTTGATCATTTCATCCCCGTCAAATCAAAAAGCAAAGCAATCAATATCGCCCAAGTATTCATACACGAGATATTCAGACTGCATGGCAAGCCGAGACAGATAATATCTGACAGAGACAAAAAATTCACTTCCAAATTATGGAAATCACTAATGATGGGATTAGAGACCAAATTGTTGTTTAGTACCGCCTATCACCCCTCAAACACATGGACAAACAGAGAGAGTGAATCGGATATTAGAGGATATGTTAATGATGCACGTGATGCATCACTCTAGAAATGGAAGACTACCCCGCCATTGGTAGACTCTGTCACAACAATGGCCAGTACCAAGCATCCTTAAAGATGAGCCCATTCGAGGTCCCTCTATGGTAGACAATGTAATACCTGGGCCACCGAGTAATCTCCAGAATAGATTTCTTTGGACCCCATATGTTGAAATAAATGGAACAGCCAGTGACTCAAATAAAACAAAACATGAAGGTCACGTAACCTACGTAGAAAAAGCTATGCTGATCAAAGTGAGAACTCCAAGAGAGTTCCAAATAGGGGATCATGTATATCTTAGAGTTAAACCCAAAAGGAGTTCTTTTAGAATGGGAGTTTGTGCTAAATTGGCACCCCGGTATTGTGGACCTTTGAGGTTCTAGAAAGAAAGGGGATCTGTAGCCTATCGGCTAAGCACTTCCTCCCACAAGAAAACACATAATGTTTTCCATGCTTCTTATCAAGAAATATGTACATGATGCTAATCATATAATTGATCGGTTCCAGGATCCGTGTGGAACTGAGGGAGACCGCCGTAACCCCAATGTATATTGGGATGGCGGGAAACCTAACTCCAGAATAGACCATTGCACAGGTCAAGGATCAAAAGAAACATTTTGGCCCAGATGAGGTTACGTGGAAATGGAGGATGCCATGAGACAGTATATCCGGATTTTATTTACTGCATGTAATTCATGTTAGCTAAAGAACATCGGTGACCATGTTCCTTTTAAGGGGAGGAATTGGTAACACCCTCAAGCTTCCCCAGATTGTAAATATAACTGAATCACAGAGACTATGGCAAAAACTCATAAGTATGAATATGTGATGTAAATGGACCTGCAGGAAGAGGTCAATGAATGTAAATAACAGTTTGAATTTATTGTAGAACTGCTGAGAGGGGATGTACAGAAAAGAGACCACGATGGTGGTGGAGGGCACCTGGAAAAGGGGCGTTAACTTACACCAAGAATTAAATACCGTATTTGGACTCCACTGGCCCGGAGAACCAAAAGTGGCTCGCTAGCCCTGAAATTAATGCCTTGTAGGCCGGTAGGTTGATGGCTTGATGAGGGATGGGGAGGTGAATCGCCTATCCGTAGAGCCATCATGACTGACCAGCGCGAGGGTAATCGTGCCACACGCAACCTCGTGAGAGGATAAGGCGTATGGCAGAAGCGATTGAAGGGGGCGGACGCGAGGGGAACTCTGGCGGTTTTTCTACGCAGAGTGAGTGATTGCAGAGAGGAGGGGGATTGTAACCTTCGCTCCTGGGCACTGGCAGACGGGGAGACACAGGTCTCAGAACATCGTGGTCTCAGCTCGGGGGTGGCTAGTGGTAAATCCATTAGGAGTCGCTACGCCTACGGTTGGGTGGAAACGAGCACCCCTCTCAGCAGTTGCTTCCATTGCTGAAGTATTTCTGATAAGTGTTTTGCTCATATTGCATTTTGAAATTTATATGATGTCATATATGTTCATGGGCTTGTGGAATTGTAAATGTTTTCTGTGAAAGAATGTTTGTGCAGTAATTGTTAATAAGGAGTAGATATTAGCTCATAGAACCATGAAATAGTAAATGATTTCAGCATGAGAGTGTCCGCGTAGCGTTTGATACGAATAAGTTGATATATATACTTATCACAGAGGAAACCATGCACGACTTACGTCGATAAATGAATCTAGTTATGCTTAGATTGAGCTAAGTTAGGCTCCCAACCCGTCCTCGGGAAGCTATTTCCCTACCCATCTCCAGGAAAGCCCTAGAATAGATCTCTTGTAGAGATTCCCCCTTGTAGAAGGGACACTTACCCATTCTCGAGAAGGCCTTCAGGAAGGAAGAAATCGACGGTCAGGATCTTCCAGAGAAGATTGACAAAATCCCGTCAGTCGTTAGATCTAGAGAAGTTGCGCGGGGTTTAAGCCAGGTGTGCATAGAAGGAGTCCCGGAAGAGTCATCGGGAAATCTGAGTCATCGGGGTTTTGTTAAGTCTGAGAATCGAGGCCTTGTGGTTCTCGAAATTCCGAGAACGTATCCTAGTCATTGATCTCGGCAGGACACGTGTCGGCGTTCTGGGAGGAATCGGGATTTCACCCATCGGAGAATTTAGAAGTGTAGAACCGTTGCAATAGGAAGTTGCGATCCGCGATTTCCCGATAGGATCTGAGCCGTTCAAATAGCAGGGGCACGTGAGAGAGGATCCCGAAGAGTCAGAATTCAGAATATCGGGATTTCCGGAGTCGTGCAACTCGTGCACAGTGGAATCGCGATACGCGATTTTCCGATACAATCTGAACCGTCCATCTGTGGGACAGGTGGCAACCATTAAGAACCATCGACGTTTGGTCCCATCGGAAAAGTCAGGAATTCTGAAGACATAGGTACGCTGGTATTGAAAACCCCGAAACAACGAAGGGTAATCAGGACCGTCCATCATTCGAGGGACGCGTGTTCGTGGATCTAGAATAGTCGGGGTTCGGCATATCGGAGTTTTCGAATACATAGAACTCTTGCCACACGGAATCGCGATCCGCGATTTATCGACAAGATAGGGACCGTCAGTTCAGTGGACACGTGGAAGATATCTACAACGTCGGAGGAAGTCCCGACCAGGAGTCAAATCCATCGGAGTTTGTGATTCCTCGGGAAATCGGGAATCCAGGGGACATGATGTATAGGCACTTTGAATTCGCGATCTGCGAAACCTCGATGAGAAGTCATCACTATGGTCATATAGGAACCGTTCGTGTGGACCAAAGGCTTAGTATAGTGGGGGTTGAGGCAACCAAGGAGTGAATCGAAGGATCGAAGATCCTGAGAACCTAAGTTCTAAACATTTCAAACCCGCGAAGTCCGAAACTCCGATAGGAGTAGCCTCGAAAGGAGGTAAGACCATGGTCGTAGAGGCAGTGGACCACAGGCTTAGCCTGGGGATCTAATGCGTAAGGGGCACGTCGGAATTTGGGGGATCGCGAGTCTTGGGGATGAATGAATTTTGACATTAGAAACCCCGAATCCCGATATCGAACCATGGATCGACATTTCGCTAATGCAGGTTTCTGGAGATTTCTCATTTGTGGGAGATTAACCCCAAAATTTTTAAATTATGATAGTGGGTATGTTACACATTTTTGTTTGGGATTCATATTTATGTTTTTCTTTAGAGGAGTTCCAAACTCAACATTCACAATAAAATTAGTGTAGCCTAAGGTCCCTGATACAAATAACCCCTTCCTCTTTGCTAGTCGATTATGGTCATTGTAATGTTCCCAGCCCTGAGCTAGGCCACGCCACAAAAAATCCCATCTTCTAACATGGTTTCATTTTCAAATTTACTTTAAATTCCTTTGAGTCACAAGATATTGTAATCTCCTTGCCAGTAAACAAAAGGAATGGCTCTGATACTACAATGTAACATACCCAGGACCCCACCTAGGTAAAGTCACACAAAACTCTACATTTGGTCATAGTTGTGTTCTTGAATTCCTTGAACATCTACCTCTTCAGGATAGATAATGTACTCAACCATATGTCTAGGTCCTGCTACCTCTATTCGTGAAATCTGATACTACAATGTAATGTTTCTCATTACCAGCAGGCATCTTCAATCTTCTTTGACATCATATGATTACTAATTATGCCCTGCATATGCAGGTCTATAACTATAACTCTTTCAGATTGTAACGACCCCCGCTACTAGCATACTCAAAGATCCAAACGTTGATCCTATGATGTGACATCCCTAGCCACATCAACTAGCCACATGACACTAGTTATGTTCTTTTCTGTCAATTTTCACATGCAACTCTATGTGACTAATTTCAAATCTGAAAATTGCTTCCTAGTGATCTAACTATCATTGAACAAATTTACACTGGAATTATTGATTGAAAACATATGTAGCAGAAACACAACAAAGATTAGAGATGAATCATCAATACACATGAGACGCAATTTTAGTTATGTAATCTTTTTATCGTTAGAAATCTTGAGGGAAAAACCATCCCTCCCAATCAATACAATATCACCAAAATATGAGGACAACCTTGTCCTCCAAAGTCACCAAAATTGAGAACAGCCTTGTTCTCCAATAACTATACAAATTAGAAAAGAAAACCTCAACAATATCTGGAAATCTCATCTGCACATGAATTTGTTGTAGACTGCCTATATGTCCTCCTGACGTCACCTGTCATCCTGTATGGATCTGTACCTTCCCAAAAAATAAAATACATGATTCACCAACTGGAAACCCACGAAAATATGTAGTTTGCTCCACTGCAAATCGTGTATACCCTATTTGTAATTTGTTCTTCTGCAACTCGCGTATATACACGCTTAGTCCTCCAATAAATCACGTATGGTACAAAACATTCACTCACACATGCGACCTTCTTCACACCTCTCTCTTGGGCCAAATTCGCCATCTTTTAGACTTCCCCTTTGTTGAGATCACCAATCCAACTAGCACAATTGCATACTCACTTATGCTAGCTCCATCATGTCTCCACACACTCTACATGATATGCAATGTCACAATGACATCTCTCCTTTATATACAATCCTTATGGGTCACCATAGAATCCCCTCCACAAGTCAACATTAAATTAGGCTTTCCTTGTGGGTGTGAAGCCCCAACACAAGCCCACATATCCCATCACCAAACCCATGAATCTCCCACTCAAATCCAAGAAGGTTTTCACTAAACCGAAAGTGTGATGTGGTGACCATGAAAATTCCCACATGCCCAACACTTAGGGTCATGTGAGAATACCTTCCCGAATCTACAAAAATCAACACTTTGTCTTAGTGAGGAAGGTATTCTCACCACACTCCACAAGTGGGAATGCCTCCCAATGCTACAAAAGCATCAAAATTCCCTCTTAGTGAGGGAGGCATTCCATCCTCCATCATCACTTGGAAGTATCTATATCTCTCGTACCAGATCCTCTACCACAGATGCTCTCCAATCCGTCTAATTAGCTACTCCCTCTATCACTGAAGAAAATCTCGCTCTCCTGTCATCATGTCTAGTTGCATCCTCGGTCAGTGAAGCACATCCTACTGCCTGGCATGATCCCATCCCAGAAGACATCCTACTCCTAGATGCCTCCTACCTATGAACCTCATGTCTCTCTATCTCAACCCATGACACCTATCTGACAGTCTTGGAATATGCCTCTATCCCATCTAGACCTAAAGGTTGGCTCCCACAGAGTGACTAACTCTCCCTCTGAAGTCAGACTCCATATGAGCCTCATGACTCCCTCTGATATCAAACTCCCTATGAACCTCATGAATCCCTTTGATTCCGCACAACCTTTGGAACTATTTTCTCCATTTCCATTGTCCTCTGCACAATCCTTGGAGGTTTCTCCTCCCTACTATATATTGAGGGCTTACTACCTCTGAAATATAGCTCCCTCTGAGCCAATACTACTGGTGGGGCCACCTGCCTCACCACTCGCGGAGCTACTTTCTCCCTCTATACACGTGTTGTTGGTGGGGTCCCACCTTCCTCACCACTAGTGGAGCTACTTCCTCCTCCTCATCTCTCTCTGATCCTGTTGGTCACAACATGCATAGGATGGCCCTCTATAAATCCAAGAACCACTATTGATCTAAAGTTAGATCCTCTGGGAATAAACAACACATGTCTAACTCAAAATAAAATGTGGTACCCATTTCTCTTAATCTCTTAGACTGATAGAACACTCCTCCTGAGTTATAGAACCCATAACACATTTGACACCCTCAACATCTCTCCTGACTCTAATCAGAACAATATTTTACTATATCCTTGTATTTCATGCTTGACTCTCGCTCCACAAACAATTCTGAGCCATTCTCTGTGAAAGTGTCAAACAACTCTCTAGCACCTATCATATGGAAAGATGATCCACTATCCACCAATTAAGTCCCTATGTTGGAGATTGTACCTGAAAGGATGGATACCATCAAGATCTCCCTCTGGAACCTGTCTGCAACCTCATCAACCTTTGTTGTTGATGCCTACTTCCTTCTTTCCCTTCCCCTCTAGTGTGGACATTGTGAAGAAAAATGACCATAGTCAGGACACTCAAACCATATGTATCCTCCTTGGACACCAATCAAGTTTCCTCTTGAATATGATCAGTCCATATCCTCTCAAACCATGGAAACATCACTCATGCATAGATCCCATGCAAAAAAGGTTCCCAAAACTGGGAAGACCAACTCAACATCCAATAACACATGTCCATCCCAGAACAACATTTCATATTCCTACTCCTCAATCCTTGAGGTTGAGAACACACTCCTAGAACCCATAGCATATTTTCCATTCACAACCTACCCTTTGACTCCATTCAGAATACCCTAGATCCCTATACTACATGCCTAGTTCTGCTACCAAACGCCTCGTACATACCTGAGTCAAACACTGTGAAACTCATGAAAAAATCTTGTGCCCATGTTATGTGTTGGTGGCTCTCACTGGATAAGAACCATGTAATCCTACAAGGAAAGCATACTACTTCCCCAAGTCATGACCATCCAATGAAATTCTACCCAAGTCCATCATCCAAGTCACCAAGAAACTCTCTGTGTCTACATATTCTACCACTGATCCTAAATCCTCGTCTAAACAGTCTCAAGTTGCGGATGGAAAGTCAGTATATTCCACTCTAGACCTTCGCAACTCATCTCTACAAATGTCCTCATCCTCCTAGGTCAAATACCACATAGATTGTCATACCTCGACAATGTGAAACTCTTCGGCCCAATGGAGAATCTATCTCATCAACCTGTGATACACACAAATCCATCTCATATGTTCCAAAGCACTCGAGTTTCACCCATCACAACTCACCATGACAATTCACCGGAAGTCCATCCACAAAGTTTGTAATCTACCACACTACATACTACTATGATCTGGGCTCTCCGCCAATCCACCATAACTCCCAACCCGACACAACACCAAGTTGTGATAGTCCACAAATCCTCATTTGGATAGTATGCTCCATGTCAAAACCAGAGACCATCTAACATGTTACCACTTGCAACTATAGCTCCCTCTCAGAGATATCTCCTTATCTCCCTATGGGTTGTCACCTATGACCTTCCTCGAAAAAGAACAAGAATAAGAACAAAAATCCTCCAGTGTTGTACCCAACAATGTGTCTCAAGATGATCCCTTTCTCTTTAGATCCCAAGCTCTAATACCATGTCAATTTTTAGATGCAACTCTATGTGACTAATTTCAAATATGAAAATTGCTTCCTAGTGATCTAACTATCACTAAACAACTTTACACTGAAATTATTCACTGAAAACATATGCAGCGAAAACACAAAGATAATAGATGAATCATCAATACACATGAGACACTATTTTAATTATGTAATCTTGTCATCATCAGAAATCTTGAGGGTGAAACCATCCCTCCCAACCAATATGATATCACCAAAATTTGAGGACAACCTTGTCCTCCAAAGTAACCAAAACTAAGAACAACCTTGTCCTCCAAAGTAACCAAAACTAAGAACAACCTTGTTCTCTAATAATCATACAAATCAGAAAAGAAAACCTCACCAATATCTGGAAATCTCATCTTCACACGAATCTGTTGTAGACCACCTATATGTCATGTTGATGTCACGTGTATTCTTGTACAAATTTGTACCTTCCCAGAAACTCAGATACATGATTCACCAACTTAAAACCCACGGACATACGTAGTTTTCTCCACTTCAAATCGTGTATACCCTATACACAATATGTTCTTCTGCAACCCGTGTATATACACGCTTCTTGCTCCTGCAAATTGTGTATGGTATGAAAAATTCTCTCACACGTGTGACCTTATTTGATCCTCTCTCTTGGTCCATATTCTCCACCTTGCAAACTTCCCCTTTGTTGAAATCACCAATCCTCCTAGCACAAGTGCAGACTCACTGATGTTAGCTCTGTCATGTCTCCACACACTCTACATGATATGTAATGTCACAATGACCTCTCTCCTTTCTATACTATCCTTAGGGGTCACCATAGAATCCCCTCCAAAAGTCAACATCAAATTAGGCTTTCCTTGTGGGTGTGAAGCCCCAACACAATCCCATAAATCCCATCACCAAACCCATGAATCCCCCACTCAAATCCAAGGCAGTTTTCACCAAACCGAAAGTGTGATGTGCTTCCTACGATGATTCCCACCTGCCCAACCCTAGGATCATGTGATAATACATGCCTGAAGCTACACAAAATAACATTTTTATCCTATTAACTTAGAATGCCCTGCATATGAGCATAGATGCAATTATACAACATATATAAACCATGCATAAATATATAAATAGTTACAACAATAGATTAAATATATTACACACAATAGAAAACATGTAATTACACATAAGAGACACTTATCTTTTATGAAAAACACCAACTGTGTGCAGACCTATGACATTCCTCCCAGCCATGGACTCTGCTGCTCATAAACTCTCAGCAGTTGGCCACTCTCGAGATGAGATTAGAACTCCACTAGTGAAGGCTTCTTAGGCCAAACTAATGTCTATACTCAACAGTTAATCCCAGGTCAAGGTGTCAACTTTTGGAACTAGCCTACAAAATCTCATTTCCCACATGCTTGTTCCACCCTAGGAAGTGAGCCCCTTCTCTGCTCAATAGTCCTTCGACTACCCCACTTCCTTTCTAGGGCTTCAACAATAGGCTAGATAGAAAGTCTCAGATCCCTGCAGCTATTTCCCAACGCACCAACAAACAATATTCGATAGTTCTCTCACAAGAGATAGACTTCCATGAGCCTGACAACCCGCTTCTTTGGAGTACACAGGCCTAACAACCCACCTCTTCATAGTACAAAATATTGATACTCTTTTTATTAGTCGTTGCCCCAATATTTCCCCATTCTGATGCCTGAATAGCATGAAAACTTACAGATGGTAATATTCTAAGGTTCCCATTCTTCCCCAACGATGGTGAGATCCCCCAACTGGACACTTGTCTTCATGAAGCTTCATGAGCTCCATTTTATACATTTTTCCGCTCTTGGAATCTTAGATTAAGATATCTCAAGATTTGGGCCTTAGGGAATATTAAAATAATATCTCCCTAACTTAAGCCACCTTTCCCTCTAGTGGAGTTCTTATTCCCCCCCATATTCTTTCGTCTAATTGGTCTGCAACAACAATATATTTTATTAATAATATGCAGATACACATTACAAGATCTTGAAATCATGTAGGTACTCTGGCCACCCAACATATATACAATGGCACTTAGGCCCAAAATATCTTGGCTCACCATCCTACGTGTATAATTACATCTTGGGGTCAAGGGATTTTAAGGATGGAAATTTATATTAAAATGTAGAAACCTAGGCTAATCTTACTAGTCCTTAATATGTAAAATGTAAAATGTTTGGCGATAGTTTTGTAAAAATATTCAAATTTCTAAGGATTTTATATTAGTTTCTATAAAATTTTGGCGATTTTTAAGGTGAAATAATTTTATTCTATGGAATTTGGATGAATCATTTTTAGAAAAAATGGAAATTGGCGAATCGTTTTTTGGGAAAACCATGGAAAATTAGCCCATTTTCGAAATTTAGCTTCTAAAATCATCTATGCTTGGGGGTCAACCTAGGGGTATTAAATTCCCTCGAAATTTAGCCTCTAAAATCATCTATGCTTTGTCCTCAGTGCATTACATACAATGTACAATAAAAAATTCATCAAAAATATCCATGCTCTTGCTCTTTAAGCTTGTTGTCCTTCTGGTATTGTTCTCTCCTAACATCATAGGTATTCTTGAGTTGCCTCTTCCTTGTTGCACTCACACCAGACCCCCACTAAGGGTCTGCACTTTGGAATCGTAGGGATTAAATATCCCAACAATATCCTTTCTTTCTAAGCATTCCAACTTTAATATCATTTTTATCATCTGTATCATACGCATACAATCATCATGAGACAATATCATAACAATCTCATTTAGAAATTCAAATTGTTTATATAAGGAAATTCAAAATTTTCCCAAGTATGAGACTCTGTCTCATAATTTTCTTGGTTGTTGTAACAACATGCATTAGTTATTTATTATGGCCTTCAGCAGTGCCATACTTGAGACTACTTGTCCTGCAATACTCCCATATTGCATTCATTCTAATAGATTATTAGTATATCATGTACAATATGCTTTTATTATAATACTTACAAAATCTCACAAGTGATTTCATGATTGTCCACATTTGACAATTCAAACAGAGTTATCAATCTATTTATTAAATGGAATGAGAGTATCATTCCTTGCACATGTAGTGTCAACAATTAAGTTTCTCCTTTCTTCTAAACATAGTTATTTTCATTACTTTGTTCCCCTGACATAGATTTCCCGTAGCCAATATTCATGTGACTACTTTAAACTACAACTCCTTTGTTGCAATAGCTAACAACTCCTGAAATGTTCTTAACTCCATGTGTTAGTAATAATTACCTCATTTCATATGCTAGCATAATCATTCCATGAAATATCAAATCTGCATGCATTCACCAAAATTCATTATAAAAATTCCTTCAAGCATAAACAATTTTATCTTAGCATGCATGTGTGCAAACTACCACTTTCACACTTTCATGGTCTATTCATGCATACTATTCAATGCACTCTTGCATTGATTTTAGAATATCATTTTATCTAATTCATGAATCCCACCATTATGGATGGAAAGATATGGACAATACTTCGACACATCATCCATACATTTCCCCTTGCTTGTTCAACCATTTGGATTCCTTCCTTTTCATCCCAAACACTACACCGAGAATAAAATTATGTGGTGCTCTTGTTTGTTCGAAAAAATGTTGCATTCCAAACATTAATTATAGTAGGAAGTTCTTTGGATACCTGTGTGGCATTATAACCTTTCCATATCCAACCATGTCATGGTCTCACACATGGTTAGATCTGTTGGAATTCACTTCTATAACATGGTCATACCCCTTTATTTTCTTTGGTTATTAACTCATATCCAACAGATCATGACATATTGTTATGTCATATGTATGCATTCAAAAGTTAAACAAATTTCATAACTATCCCAGGCCTTTGACCTTTACCATATCAAGTAGTATATCATTCTTTTAAATGCATTCAAATACACACCATATTATCACTTCAAAAGTTCAAATCTGATTGAGGAAATTCTTACCTAAATTCCCTTCATCATTCATGTAACATAGGTACATCAAATTCATACCTGCACAACTATCTTTTTATGCATTTGATGCTACTTGATTGACAAGTAACTTGTAGAAACTTATATATTTTCCTTACCAAACTAATGTGCAACACTCATCCCTCTTCGTTGTCCTCATATGGATGGCTATCTGTAGTAACACCATTAGCAACACTTTTAGTTGTGCAATGAGTTCCCCTTTTTCTTGGGCACAATAATCATGATTAGCAATCTTTCAGCTATCATAACCTATTTATTCCATATATAACATTATACTATTTTGAGTCTACAACATGTTATATGCATTCTCAAACATTTTCACATGCATTAATGCATATCTACATGTACTAAGAATGCATCCTTAACATGCTCATAATGCATATGCATTTCAGCTTCTTGTGCTATGTATAGTTGTCCAACGGGCCAAATCATGATTGTTGCTACAACAATTGAAACAACCTCTTTCTTTCTTTGCAACTCTCTTTATTGTCCATGGCTTTCCTTAACTCTCACTGAATTTTCATGTACCCTTTTGTGCTCTTTCTATAACCATTGAGCACAATTTCTTGCTTCCATGAGCATTTTTCAGCCAAACCACTCATGGCCAATTTTTGTATTTCCATCCATACATTATGTTGTTATTTAATATTTAGAATTTATCTATTTCTTGGATCCACTTGACCCAACTTTATCTTGCTGAAATATTCAACATCCAATTACTTTATTGAACCAAGCTTATTCAACTAGTCATGTCCAAACAATTCAACTTGTATGGTTACTTGCACTATTATCTTCTCTTTCCTTAACACATTTGGGTCTTAAACTTGACTTTCATAGTCAAATATTCCAACATACTATAATTCTGCACAAATGTCTTATTTTCCAACTGCATAGAGACCAACTGGAAGAAATCCACATTACCTTTATCGTCCATCATAATGCTAGTGGTACTTCCAGTCCCCTGGAATAACACCCATAGATCCTTTCCACTTGAGATGGTTCTTTTCATTCCTCTATTTTGCATACCATAACAAGCATAAAACCATTTTTATTCTTCAGGGATATTATGGATTTCCATTATGAGAATCACCTCACTACTTGGATCCTTTTTTACTTGGCATCCTTATCTACTTTGGGAATGCGCTCAACACTTTTAGAATGCACCCAACATTCTCTTTATGCATCAACAAACTTCTTTTATTGTTGTCACATTTCTTTGAATTCTACAATAGATTCAAAATAACTTAGCATCCAACTCATGGTACCTTCTTCCATTATCTCAAGATGCTCAAGGACTTGGATCAGTCCTAGAATCCTTCTTCCATTTGTGGAATACTTTTTCATTCAAACCTGACTGCATCCTCTTAAAGCATTTATTCACAAATATGCCTTCTTTATGCATGTCTTGGCACTCTTTGGCATACATGCACTGTCACTACTTCACCTATGAAGCTATCTCATTCATACCATGCTTCCACTGCACCATTCTGATAACAATAATGGAGATATTACTCCATATCTGCATACTATTCCCTGGAGATAGTGCACCTTATATCCATTTACATACTTTGTCTTTCTTTATCAAAATATTGACATATCAGACCGTTCTTGAATAGGTTTGCCACAATGTTTTGCTTTTTTCTTACATTGGTATCTTTTGGAGTGAATAATCTTTCACTACTTCATCCACTAATTGATTTACTCTTACACCCAGATCCCACTTGAGCACTTTGGTTAACACAAGTGGATTACTTTACACATAAATTTTTATTTTCTCTGACTCCCAATCCTTCATGTCTACCCTTAGATTCCTACCTTAACATTATACATTCCTAGATTTTGATCTTTTTGTAAGGAATCCTTGACATAACACCATGTCTTCAAGTCTCTATGCTCATACTTGGTACCAAGTCCAAACCATTTTATCTTCTTCCCAATCCACCTTTCATGAATTCATGCTTTTCATCTCCATGTGTACATATTGTACATGCATTATCATGAATTCCAAATGATCTCTTTCTTACCCAATATCCCCAATTGATATACACAACAATCATCTAGAATTCTCTTTTAAAGATTAGAGTAACATCGAGAATCTTCCAAATAGCTTGCTTCCCCAAAGATGTCTAATCCTTTCGTCTTCCTTAAGAAACAACATTCACATATTGAAGAACTGCCTCTATCCTTCTTTCTTCATATATGCAGCTTCCTTTGGATATGCTTTATTGTATTGTAATCATAACATCTGAAAAATACATGCATTTTTTTTTTAGTTACCAGAAATATTCTTCATATCTTACTTCCTGTGAATTCTACAGCTCAATTCACATTTTTGGTTGTATACATGGACTCCTCTATGCAAGAATTTCCCCATGACTGAACTCTTGCTTGAGAAGCATAGCTTCAACGCTCAACTATTGCTCGACCTTCCCTTTGGATTTAATATTGATCGTTGGTCTGCTATAGTTGGCCACCGAACGGTCAACACACTTATACTCCTTAATCGTCCAATCGAGACTATGATTCAATCTCAGTCGTCAAAGTATTTTCCCATACTTAGAAACTTTTCTTAAGTTTGCTTTATCATAGGTTCATAACCCATCCTTTAACCTTGTTACTTTGTCCTCATGTCCGAAAAAATCTCCACAGTTAGCCTTTTTCTTGAAATAATCCAGGAGGATCCAGGAATGCTCACTAAAGTCCAGGAGGACCCGGAATGCTCACAAGGGTCCATAAGGGATAAAAAAATGCTCAAAATTTTATCATTTTAAAATATATTTAAAACCCCATCAATGCGTAGAGCTCATTGCAATCTTTCCAACAACACAAATTTTTACTCAAACAGAGTCTGTATGCAAAAGTTATGGTTGGTCAAAGTTTAGGTCAAACAGGCAAAAGTCAACCCTGAAGAGACATGCGGTAGGCTCTGAGAGAGACACGTGGTAGGCTCACAGGTTGACAAGTTGCAACTCCATATATTGACAAGTGGCACCATATAGGTGATGTGGCACATTATTGTTGGCACTTGACGTGGCAAATAGTACCTCCAAGTGGCCCAGTTACATGATGACAACGGGGATATATGGTCCAACCATAGTTAGACATGTGACACATAAATAGACCAACCAGATATTGACATGTGGAAATCCTTCATTGGCTTATATTGGATTGGTTACTATTATGGTATATATATATTAAGCCGAAGGCGTTCTTTAAGGGGCAGTTATCCTCCTGCTTTTGTCGTCTGTCAATACCCATTTGTAACATGCCACATGTTCTTTCTAATCTGCCAGTTGCGATTTGTCTCTCCACTGCCTTAGTGCCATGTTACTACCTTCAACTTTCACCCATGCTCCCCTGTACTGGACAATGATTTCACAGTTTCGATCGAGTAATGGATAAGAAGGCGGCAAAGAAGCCTTGCAAAATGAAGCAAGGCTATGAGAATTAGAGCTGCCAAAACATACTTGCAAGTAATTTCTTATCTTCTTTGGACATAATATCAAGACATTAAATCTGGTACTTCCCAAACTATCAAAAAATGAAATCCCTACTACTGGACTCTGGTATGTATGTGTATGCATCTGTCATTTGACTACATTTTTATTATTGTTTTCCCTTTTGTTTGTTTATATTTACTCAAATCAAATCAAATCTCTCAATTTTTAGTCCATTCCATGCCATATACGATCAACCAAACAGATTCCTACCCTCTGAAAATCAAATATTTCCTCCCAGTTAACCTCTTTCTCGGGTCGCTTACTTTCATAGAGAATCGACGTAAATGGATTGGTTGTGGAAGATACTTGGTCTTGTATAGTGAATTAGCTTGGCAAATAGTCCTATTGATTAATCTCTCTGTAGTGTGGTTCTCTGTCTATTGAAGCTTTGTGTATCCCTTCCGCCATTGAATAATACTGGAATTCTTCATCATCAAATATATTCAGAAAAATGCCCAAACAGTGCTGGAAACCAAAACCCTAAACTAATATTATGGTTGAAGACCCCTGGGATTTATACAAAAAAATTTGGTCGATGTTCCTTGTGTTTGAAAGTATTATCACGGTTGATAGAGAAATTATTCCAGGCCAGTGTGCGAGCCAATAGCAGTTGGATATATACTACAATAATGGTTTTTTATCTCAGTATTGTACTTCACTCAAAATTGAACAAAAATGAACCATTGTTAACCAACATAACCAATACATTGGGATCAATCACATTTCCTTCATTTATGTTTGATTCTAAGAGAATCAGTAAGTGTTTGAGGTCAGAGATGTGATGGCGTGAGATGGGCTCACATGTTGTTGGGAATGATCGAGTTCGTCGGGAGTTCACTAAATGCTCATGGGATTCCATGAGCTGGTATTTTTATCTCAATCTCAATCTTATAATTCTTCACTTTGTCTAGCTGCCAAAATGTTCAAAAATAAATTACACATAGAAGAATTCTTCACAATTGCCTGTTTATGCACTGTAAACAATGGAAAAGACCATCATCCACAATTCAAAGTGTAGTGTGACAGTGTATTGTGAAATATATGATTCACTTATAGGATTTAAATACAAGGAGGATGCAAAGAACACTACATCTCAGGGAGTAATTGAAGACTAAATCTCCAGTTTAAATTAGGTTTGACTTCTATCCAAATGTTTAAAATATTTTTTAGGATTGGAAAATGTTGTATCTATTTGTATGATTTCCTTTTATATTTCTCTGAAACACATTGCAACAGAAGGTTGAAATTGTATCCTATTTGTTTCTATATAGCATATACAGAAACAAAAACAAAAACCAATACCCAAACACACAAACAAGGTTTCCATTCGTAGGAAAATATTCTCAGTTTTATGGATTTACATATTTGAGTGGTACAATTAATATTTGATTCTTCAGTCATTTGAACATGATAAAATTGGTGATTCTGATGCTCAAAAATGAAGTGACCGACATATTAGAAGAGGAGGATTCACCAGTGTCGAGGAAGGAATTAGATGTGGTAGTGGCCGACAAAGCTTTATATTGATCAGATCTACTCCTCTCTGTGCTAGATTTATCCCTCTGTACATATTGATGGTGTTGTTTCTTTTGTTTAGTTATGTACTTTAAGTTCTAGAACCAGATCTACTCATATTTGTGCTATATTTAGCCCTCTATACATAATGATGGTGTTGTTTCTTTTGTTTAGTTCTGGACTTTCGGTTCTGGAACCAGTAGAAGATATTGGCCTCCTCAACCTAACCGAATTCTTGTCGCTGAGTGGTGATTTTTTTAATTTCACCTCGTGGAAGGTTCACCATACCAGAATTGAATATTTCTTGCAAAATCAAATGGTCGGATCTGTTAAAAGACCATGGGGATTGTCTTGGCTATCATTTCTATTGACAGGATGACTCAAGGATGATGAAATCGCTAGACTTTTTATTGGCAGTGCTCCTCTGAGGTCAATCGTCTAAAGATCTTCGACAAACAAGGACTAAATGTAATCGTATCTTCGATAAGCAAGCATGATCTGAGCCTGCATGCACATTTTCCACTATAATCGGTATCCCATGTTGGGGGATGAGAGTGAGGAATTCCACTGGGGCGTGCCTGTATGACGGACTAAATATGAATTTGAAGTGTTTGAGGAGGATGGACATCGCTACCTTAGCTTCCAGAACTGCAAAATTATGGCCAAGACACACTCACGGCCCACTGGCCAAGGGAATGAAGGAAGACGAATGATTTCATGTGGCAGCTACTACTCCATCTCTGAAACGCTCATGCCTGAACTCATTTGCATCGCCACCCCAATACTTTGGATTTCTGTGGACTAATAATATGTCTGCTATCACACTCACACCATTGGGAATCACCATTTCTTCTCCCAATTTCAAGTCCTTAAATGATTGTTTTACAACGTTTGCAACTAGGGTATATAATCTCAGCATCTCGTTAAACACCATTCCAACCTGCACAGAAGGCCCAATATTGTTAGTTAAGAACCAAGAATTACAACTCTAATTGCATTGTAAGTTGTGAGGTGATTCATCAACTCTTCTCATCTGTATGTTTGTGTAGGGCATATTAAATATTAGTATTTCTCTGCAGCAAAAAGATTGAAACTATTGGCAGCTTTATAGAGAGTTTTTTGGAGCATGGCCCTAATAGTAATTATGAACTCTGGCTGACTGTTTTTCCACAGCGCTGTATACAACATAGCCTTCTGCAGTTTCACTATAATCACCGTAAAAACTATGATTGTCGTAACGCAAGAAGCAACCATCTAGCATAATGAATGCAGAAGTTCTGTTGCATCCTTCAGCTTCACCAGGAATATGATTGTGAGTGTTGGATATAATTCTGGTGCTTGCATTCGCCACACACTGTTTGCAATCCAAGGAATTTAAATCTCCCCTGCATTGGGCAAGCCCATAAACCATATTGTGGTTGTTTTTCTCCTCGCTAACACTGTTGATTGAGTTTTAAGTCTTAAATAAGCTATAATAATGGAAATTTATTAAATCAATGAGTGCAAAATAGTTCGATATCACTTGAAGTGCAATTTACAAATTAATTATATATGGAAACATAATTCCCATTTTATGTAGAGAAATCGTGGAAAAACGAGTATAAATTTGTATAAAATTCAATGTGTGTTGTGTATGTTTTAAAGTAGAGTGTAAGAAAAGAAAATTAAAGTTGAAAATGTACTGGCTATGGAAAGTATTACTATTGAAACCTTAGCGTTAAATAAATGGCATGGCAAGGTTTTTGAAACGAATTTATTGCAAAATCATTGAATTTATTGCAAAATCATTGAAGAGGAGTAGTTTTGAGTTTTTGATCTTCAAAGTTCGAGACATTGTTTTTGTAAGAGCCACAACCTTATGTGTTTTTAGATTTTTAATATCTTTGTTTCTATGATATTTTTCATAAGTATTGTTAGATTTATTTTATTTTAATGTTTTCTTAAGTATTTATTTGTTAGATTTATTTTATTTTAAAAAGTATTTAAGTTATATTGTAATTTGTTAGATTTATTTTATTTTAGAAAGTATTTAAGGTATGCTTTGTTGATGACAGAGTGGTTATCAAAGTTTTGGAGAGTTGAGAAAAAAGGTGAGCATATTTCAATGAGGAACAGATTGACGTTGAGAAAAAATATATGACATATGTGTTTTATGTAATATTTTAGGTATCGAAGAATTGACATATGTTTTTTATGTAATATTTTAGGCATTGAAGTATTGAGTTTGCTAGAAGTTAGAGTGGATTCCAACAATTGCTAGGTTTAGCTTTCTCCATTGAGACATGGAAATGTAACACTAAAAAGTTGAAGTCATATATTTATGAAAGGGTCATGGTTAGTTTTGAGAAAATGTTGTCTACTTGCCTTATGAGAACCTCGAAGAACGGCATGTATACACCAACTAAGCTTGAAACAATGTTGTGTTTAATCCATAAAATCAACATTGGTGGCAAATCAAATGTAAATGAGCATTTTCAAAAATTGGTGTATGAGACCCCCTTGTTTATGGGACAAGGGACCGCCCTTCAATTTGACTGGTAAAGTCTACGAAGGTATACATACACATACCCTACCCCCCTCTGGATTTGAACTTGTGACCTCTTAAAAGGAAACACATGTTCTTAACCATTAAGCCCCTCTTAATGTTATATATATATATATATATATATATATAACACCAACCAACACCTAACTTCACGTGGAGTTGATACCATATGTTATATGTTGCATTGTATAACCACTTACCAAAGATTCACGTGGTATATATCGAGCTAACTTCACGTGGATTCACGTGGTACATATCCACCTAACTTCACGTGGAGTTGATACCATATGTTACATTGTCGTGGTATATATCCATTCAAAATTCTGGTTTGATTTATGCATACACTAAATATATAATTCGGGTTTAGTTTATGCATACACTATATAATATATATAGTATAATAAAACATTATGCCATGTAAATAGGAGTGTCTTGGTTTTGAACCATGGACCTCTTCCATGAAAACCACTTAATTTAACTTCCACCAACCAATAAGCTATGAATACCAATTGTTATAACAAACCATAACTAAGCTATTAATTATGATGTCAACACCTTATATTTAGTGGGATTCCTTCTAAAATTAGTAATAAGTTACCACTAATTTTGGGATTGTGTTAAGAGGGTAGCCTATTTAATGGCACAAACCCCAACTCATTTTACACACAACATTTTTGTGTCACACAATTTTTTTTTGTGTTTTACACAATATTTTGGTATTTTACAAAAATTTATTTTGTGTTTTTGAACACAACATTCTCATGTACTAAAGCTCTGTTCATTTTCCTTTTGAATTCAAGTTTGTAGTATTTTAGGAGTTACAGGTTATTTATAGTCATTGGAATCGGTTTTCTGAGAGAAAGTCGATGGTGACAATCTTATCACTCATTTGTAAGCCAAAATTCTACAAATTTGGGATTCATGAGTTGTAAGAGAGCCTTTGGGCATTTTGTAAAGAAATATATAGTGTTTATAGTCATTGGATTCAATTTTCCGAGACGGTGTTGCATTTGACATTTGTAATTGAGTTTGAGTAACATGCAAGAAGGTCATTGTGAAACACAATTATTTATTTCATGTGATTTTGTATATGTTCATGCATGAATGATTATGCAAGTTATGTTCATTAGTTGAAGTGTTTGGTTAAGTAAGATAAGACACTTCTATGCTATAAGAACTGTTAATAAAAGAATCTTGGAATAAGAAAGTGGTGTCATACTTAACACTATTTGAGGATCAAGTGATATTAGAGACACTCGGTTCAGATCTAGTGGTGTATGATTTCTAATCCATTTTTGGATCAAGTGGTATCAGAGAAGGTTTGACATGTGAATGCTTACAAGGGATAAACACAAGCGTGGTGAAGGAAAACTTGAGAGTTATAATCCAGAGATTGGTTCAAGGAGATTCACTCGAAGAGAAGAGATGGCTTCACCAAGTTAAATAGGTCCTTATGAATCTGAAGATGATTTCTTCAATGCCTTTAATCAAATGAAGACAATGGTGGAAGAGCTTTACAGTCAGAGAGAATTATGAAAATGAGAAAGTTCTGGAGAAGTTAAAAAAAATATGATCTTCCTCCTTCTCCACCTCCTTCTTCGCCTCCTTCCACACCTTCACCTCCTTCATCTCCTTCCACTTCTCTGCCCCCATATCCTCCTAAGAAAATTGCTTCAAATAAGCCACTATTAAATTTGAATGTCAAGTTTAATTTTCCCATGTATGATGGCAAGCATAATGCTAAGAAGCTAGACAATTGGATTCGACAACTGGAAGTCTATTACTATGTTCAATAGAGTTATGGAGACGAGGTAAATACTCAATTGGCCTCTCTTCGCCTTGAAGGCACAACGTTGATTTGGTGGGAAGGTAAACTTCAGGAAGGTATCCAAAAGAGAGGTAATATTCTCTCTTCTTAGTCAGAATTCAAAGTTGCATTAAATAAACAATTTTATCCTTTGGAATATTGACAAAAATAAATTATGGAATGGAAATATTTAAGGCAAGGAAAATGACCGAGTGTGCAATATTTTACCGAGGATTTTAGGAAGAAAGCATTGGCTTTAAATATTTCATTACATTCTAGAGAAACCCTTCTGAAATACATTGGTGCTTTGCATAGTTACATTCGTCATACTCTTCTTTTTTTATATACCACTGATTTTGATGAATTATGTGTTCAAGTTGTACATATTGAGTCCAATGGGAAAGATGCTAAAGATGGTTTCTCCAAGGAGTTTTCTTAGCAAAAGGGAATTATGAACAAGGGAGAAGAGAAACAGGTAGCTACAATAAATAAGGAAAAAACAAATCTCACATGTACTCATTGCAAGAAAAGTGGACAGGATGAAGATCATTGTTGGAAGTTGCATCTTGAATTAAGGCCTAAAAAGTATGGAGGAGAAGGAAAGCAAAATGATGTTGTCACAATCCAACAAGATTTGATATTTGAATTAGGTGGCGAGACACAAATCATAGTTGTAGGTGTTGTGAATGCAAGCAAGAATGTGTCTATGATGTTTGCAAAAGAAATTGAAGGATATAATAATGCAATAGTCAAGTTATCTCCTAGTCATGAAGTGTTTCAAAATTCTCCAAAGTTTCCACATGAAGGTCCATTACATGCAGGTGACAGAGATTTTTTCAAGGACCGCAGGAATGCTTTTAATTCATTGTCAGTAGCATCTATATGTTCGCTACTACTGTTGATATGTTGTGCATGGCCAGTAGTGGAAAATATGAATGCATATAGATGTGGAATTCCGAGAATGATTTATTATGTTAGCAAAATTATTTCAGCCTTCATCCTTGTTATTCAGTTGATTGTAATGAGCCAAGTGGTCCAGACATGGGGAAGAGACACAGGTCAAGTGAGGAAGCATCTCCCTCATTTAATGTAAACCTTTTGGAGGTCCAAAAGCCTCCCATTGGGGAGGAATGATCCGAGAGGATCTAGGAACTCCCATTGAAGTCTAGGAGGACCCGAAACACTCACAGGAGTCCATAAGGGATCATAAATTCTTGAAATTGATCGTCATAAATTATCTTGAAAACACAATCAATGCATAGAGCTCGTCACAAGCTTTCCAATGCCACACATTTTGCCTCAAATGGAATATGTATGCAAAAGTTATGGTTGGTCAAAGTTCAGGTCAAACGGGGCAAAAGTCAACCCTAAAGAGACATGTGGTAGGCTCTGAGAGAGACACGTGTCAGGATCACAGGATGAAAAGTGGTAGCTCCAAATAATGACAAGTGGCACCATATAGGTGATGTGGCACATGATTGTTGGCAGCTAATGTGGAAGATAGTACTTCTAGGTGGCCTAGTTACATGATGACAAGTGGCATATATGGTCCAACCATAGTTAGACATGTGACACATAAGTAGATCAACCGGGTCTTGACATGTGGCGATCCTTCATTGGCTTATATTGGATCGGTGTATATATATATATATATATATATATATATATATTAATTACACTAACCAACACCTAACTTCACGTGGAGTTGATAAAATATGTTATATGTTACATTGTATAACCACTTACCAAATATTTGCATGATATATATCCATTGAAAATTCACGTGGGTTTGATTTATATATATATATATATATATATATATATATAGTATAATAAAACAATATGTCATGTAAATAGGAGTCCATGGTTTTGAACCATGGATCTCTCACCATGCAAACAACTTAACTTAACTTCCACCAACTAATAAGCCATGGATATCACTTGTTATAAAAAACCATAACTAAAATATTTATTACGATGCCAACACCCCATATTTAATGGGATTCCTTCTAAAATTAGTAAAAAGTTACCATTGATTTTGGGATTTTGTGATCCAGATTTAGGAGCGAAACGAACTGATTAATAGATTGAATACAATAAACACAGAGATATGAATAACAACACAAATATCCAATGATCAATATCTTCTATTGAATAAATGAAATAGGATGAAACTGTAAAACTGTAGAACTAAAACTCTTGCTCGAATGGTGGTAGCTATCTTTGAGAAGAGATGTGGATGCTATGCACATCCTTCTGAGCAGAATGATTCAAAATGAGGCTCCAAAGGCCTTTTTTATATTACTCATGAATGTCAAAACCATAGACATCCAAAAAACTAACCCTAGGAGATGAAACACCAAAAGTTATGTGGTCCCCTATCAGTAAGTTGGTACCTCAACTTCCTAGGGTCGTAAATTTTGCATACAACCTTCGTTTTAGGTGTGTGATAGCCTATTGGAAAGGTATTTCAGAGAATTACACATTACACCATCAAACTCGGACTCCGTCTATAGTTTGACTATGGTGAGCCAAAGAAACAATTTTTAGAGCCCCAAAATGGCCCTAGAAGTACAAGAAGATGTGCTGACAGGAAAACATACAAAATAATCCAGTTGGATTAGATGGGAGGCTATCAGTATCCATCTGGAAGATGTGTAGGGCTTTAGAAAACCCCAAAAGTGTCGGACCCACAATCACAAATAAGTACAGAAGAACGTGTTGAACTAAAAATTGTCAAGAGGAGCCAGTTGTAATAGGTGGGTTGCCACCAATACCCACCAGGATCATTTTGGTAAGAGGGGTGGCCTATTTAATGACACACACCCCAACTCATTTTACACACAACTTTTTTTGTGTTTTACACAATATTTTGGTGTTTTACACAATATTTTGGTGTTTTACACAATTTTCTTTTGTGTTTTTTAACACAACATTCTCATGTACTAAAGCTCTGCTCATTTTCCTTTTGAAGTCAAGTTTGTAGTCTTTTGAGAGTTATAGGGTATTTATGGTCATCAGAATTAGTTTGCTGAGACAAAGTGAATGGTGACAATCTTATCACTCATTTGTAAGCCAGAATTATGCAAATTTGGGATTTGTGAGCTATAAGAGAGCCTTTGGGCATTTTGTAAATAAATATATAGTGTTTATAGTCATTGGATGCGGTTTTCCGAGACAGTACCAAATTTGACATTTGTAATTGAGTTTGATTAACATGCAAGAAGGTCATTGTGAAACACACTTATTTCTTTCATGTGATTCTATATATGTTCATGAATGAATGATTATGCAATTTATGTTCATCAGTTGAAGTGTTTGGTTAAGTAAGATAAGACACTTCCATGCTATAAGCACTATCAATAAAAGAATCTTAGAATAAGAAAGTGGTGTCATACTTAATATTATTTGAGGATCAAGTGATATTAGAGACACTCGCTTCATATCCAGTGGTGTATGCTTTCTAATCCATTTTCGAATCATGAAATCTATCGCGCTCCATGGACTGTTACACTTCTTCTCCGCCACACTCTTCACACCAGGGAAGTCTTGGTACTTAGTCACATTTCAATACTTTGTTGTGGGTCTGTGATCGTTTTTACCATTCTTCCATACTCGTCGACCCATCCATCCAACCGATCCACTATACTTAATCGAATCTCTGGACTTCACCATGCTACG
Organism: Picea sitchensis; assembly: GCA_010110895.2. Taxonomy (NCBI): domain Eukaryota; kingdom Viridiplantae; phylum Streptophyta; class Pinopsida; order Pinales; family Pinaceae; genus Picea; species Picea sitchensis. Next base: position 248,760 of record SNQJ01S0000623.1, read on the forward strand.
CGGTAATTCAACACTTAGCCAAATATTGGGACTCCACTGTGCTCCACTGTACTTCAACACTTATCCAAATATTGAGACTTGACCACGCTCCGAGTTATCCTCCACACCCGCGAAGTCTTGACACTTAGTCAAATTCCAAAATTTCACCGTAGGTTTGGGTGATCCTATATTTCTTTCACTCTTAGAACTCCATCCACCCATCCACCCAACTGATCCTTAAGACTTAGACAAATCTTGAAATTTCATTGTGCTTTGTAGTGTATTACCATTTCGTCGCCATACTCTTCAAACTTGGAGTCTTGGTACTTAGCCATATTCCAAAAACTCCACCGCAAGTTCCCGGGTTTGTGTGATGCCTTACCCACACATATGATCCTCTCCGCGCTCCGCGATATCTTGGGACTTAACCAAATATATATATATTTTTAAGGTTTTATCAAGAGTTCACGAGTTGGTGTGGTTTCTTGTCCATATCTCTGCTTCTCTCTGCGCTCTGTGATAGCTTAACACTTAGACAAATTCCAAGATCTTACCATGATTTTGTGGGACCGACATTGGTCTTTCCACATGGTTCCACATCACCTGTCAACTATCATTCCATCCAACATGTACTTGCCATCGTGGTAGTACACGTCATTCTTCTACCACATCAACTGACACGTGGCCTCCACATCATGTTGATGTCATCGTACGGAGAAATACTCAATTTTTTTTCAATTTTTCCAACATTTTTTTATGACTGGCAGAATCACCAACTAGGAAGTCTCGTACTCGCATGACACTGGGTCAATTCCCACTGCTACCACTATAACCTCCAGGTTCCATACGTATGCCCCTTTCATAGGCAAGGGTAAATCTGGGGGATTTTAACTCGGAACCTCATCGAAAATAACACTTCATATCATGACACTTGCCAATTGAGCCGCCCCCCAGGGGATCGATTTTTCCAACTTCAAACATCACCCAAATTCAAAATTTATTTCTTGAATTACCATTAAAATTTGGAGATTTTAATTTTTGGTTCATTTCCTACATTACTCATGAATTCTCCAAGAATTTCCACCACAAAATTGGGGACTTTTGCCCAATTTTTATCATGGGAATTTTACAATTTCCAAATTCCAGTCAATTGCAGGATTGATTACAGATTTAAAGTAAAAATTTTAATTTCATGAGTGAATTCCTAGAATTCCCCACAAATTTTATTTTCCAGTTCATGGAATTTATTTGTCAAGCATTTCAGAGACATTATATGAAATTCAATCTTCTACGACGTGTCTCTCCATAGTTCTTATCTATGGCTCATGCAGGCTCAGTGTCAAACTTGGTGGCTCTGATACCACAATGTAATGTTCACAACTCCAAGCTGGGGCCATGCCACACAAAATCCCATCTTCTAACACAATTGCATTTTCAAATTTCCTTTAAATTCCCTTGAGTCACAATATAAACTAATCTCCTTTCCATCAAACTCAAGGAATGGCTCTGATACCATAATGTAACGTACCCAGAACCCCACTTGGGTACCGTCACACAAAACTCTATATTATGTCATTGTTGCATTCTCAAATTCCTTGTACATCTACCTCTTATGGCTAGGTAACGTACTCATCCATATGGCTAGGTCCCGTTATCTCTATTCTTGAAATATGATACTACAATGTAATATTTTTCATTACCAACATAGATCTTCAATCTTCTCTGATATCATATGACTAATAATTATGCCCCGCATATGCGCCAATATGCAAGTCTATAACTACAACTCCTTTAGATTGTAACAACCCTCGTTACTATCATACTCAAAGATCCAAACTTTGGTACTACAATGTCACGTCCCTAGCAACACATGTTGGCCATGTTACACCGGTTCTATTTTTTTCATCCTATTAACTTAGAATGTCGTGCATATGAGCACACGTGTATTTCTACAACATATATAAACCATGCATAGATATATAAACATTTATAGCAATAGATTAAATGTATTACACATAGTAGACAACTTGTAATTACACATAAGAGACACTTATCTTTTATGAAAAACACCAACTACGTGCAGACCTCAAAAATTCCTCCTAGCCATAGACTCTGCTGCTCTTAAACTCTCAGCAGCAAGTCATCTCCGAGCTGAGACTAAAAATCCACCAGGGAAGGATTCCTAGGCCATACTAAGGTCTATACTCAACAGTTAATCCCATGTCAAGGTGTCAATTGCTACAACTAGCCTTTAGAATCTTATTTCCCACGTGCATGTCCCACCCCAGGAAGTGTTCCCCTTCTCTGCTCAACAACCCTTTGACTACCCCACTTCCTTTTCGGGGCTTCAACAATAGGCCAGAAAGAAAGTCTCAGAGCCATGAAACTATTGCCTAGCGCACCAACAAACAATCTTTGGCATTTCTCTCACAAGAGAGAGACTTCCACGGGCTTGACAACCTGCTTCTTCAAAGTACATGGGCCTGAAAACTCGCCTCTTCCTAGTACAAAATCATGATACTCTTGTTATTAGTTGCTCCCCTAAGATTTCCCCATTCTGGTCCCCGAATAACATGACAACCTATGGATGGTAAGAATCTAAGTCTCCCATCCTTCCCCAACGATGGTGAGATACCCCAATTGGACACTTGTCTTCATGAAGCTTCATGAGCTCCACTTTTATACGTTTTTCCACTCTTGGAATCTTAGATTAACATATCTCAATATTTGGGCCTTAGGGAATATTAAATAATATCTCCCTAACTTAAGCCCCCTTTCCCTCTAGTGGAGTTCTTAGTCCCCCCATACCCTTTCGTCTGATTGGTCTACAACAACGATGTATTTTATTAATAATATGCATGATACACATTACAAGATCTTGAAATCATATAGGCACTCTAGCCACCAAACATATATACAATGGCACTTAGGCCCAAAATATCTTGGCTCACCATCCTACATGTACAATTACATCTTGGGGTTCAACCTAGGGGTATTGCAGTCATGCTAGTGAAACCACTTGGATTTGAATTTGAAGATGAGAGAGAAAATGTAGGTTTGGATGCAACTTGTGCCTCTTCAAGCTACAACTCAAATGCATAGAGTGCATTAGAGAAAGTCATGGCTTTCTCTATTTGAAGTTACATAACATAATTATCCATAAATGCTTTGATGGTTGTCTAAAACTCTCTTCCAAATTCATCTTATTCCTCCTCTACATAAAATTCATTTACATCATGGTTTAAATATGTTGCAAGTGAGCTAGGAATATGCCTAATGATGCCTTGACTTTGAATTATGAAAGGAACTATTTTCCTACTAATGTGCACTATAAGCCATGTGCAAGTAAATGATGTAGAAACAAACAATGATGTTACCATTAATTAATAGGGATGGTTATCAAAGTTGAATTCTGGCAAAGATCCACATTGTAGCATGAATATACATGTTGGTTAAGACTTGTCTCTAGAGACCATTTTACTATGGAGATAATGAGCATTGGTCCTAATTTTAGCAATACTCGGTTTATTTTTTAAGTTCATAATGTTGAATAAATAGTTTCATCAATCAAATTAGGTTTGATGAAATCTTTTCAATATTTCAATTTCCTCTTATCAATGATTGCAAATCTTTTCTAGCCTTATATTTAAATTATTAATGATTGCAAATTGTTCCTAGCCTTATCTTTAGCTTTCATAGAGATGCAAAATTTAATATTATTGTTCCTAGTCTTATCTTTAACTTTCATAGGGATGCAAGATTTAATATCATTGTTCCTAGCCTTATATTTTCAGTTTTTCAACTTCCTCTTATTAATGATTGCAAATTGTTCCTAACCTTATCTTATCTTTAAGTTCCTAGCCTTATCTTTAATTGGTTGCAAATTGTCCCTAGCCTTATCGTATCTTTAAGTTCCTAACCTTATCTTTGCAAATTGTTCTTAGCCTTATCTTTATCTTTAAGTATTGTTTGTAACCTTATCTTATCTTATCTTTAAGTTTTTAATTTTATCTTTTTGCAAATTATTTCTAATCTTATCTTATCTTTAAGTTCCTAACCTTATCTTTGCAAAGTGTTCTTAGTCTTATCTTATCTTTAATTTTCTAACTTTATATTTATCTTTAAATATTGTTTGTAACCTTATCTCTAAGTTTCATAAAGATGCAAGATTTAATATTATTGTTGATAGCATTATTACTTTGCTTTTGAAGAACCAACTTATCACTTTGCTTTTGAAGAACCAATTTATCACTTTGCATTTGAAAAGCCAACTTATGTGTATAACATGAATAATTACAATGCTATTATTTATTTATTCAAATTTTAAGCCCATTTATGAATTCAATTATTTTGTTAAAGGGCCCACAAACACTAGCCCAACTACATTGAATCGGCTCCATCTGTCAATTAGGCCTTTGAACAGTTTTGATCATAGAAAGATATTTCCATTTATAGAGTGTACTGCACAATTTTCTCCATTTGTGTTTTTTTACGGTCTATTTCACTGAAAGATGCAAAACGACTTCGGTGCTAGAAGTTATCTGCACGGTAAAAGTCTAACTTTAATGTAATTGTTGTCTTTCTACTAGTGCATGGACATCCTTGCTTGTTTCATAAGGAGCCTATTAGTATCTCATTAACAAACATGCAACCACAAGTGATTATATAAATTAGAGCCCTTCTTCATTTCAAATATATTACATGAATTATTATCATGCCTATGTCTATATAATATTCTATGCAAATAATTATCAACAAATTTCAACTTCACAATTGAAAAAGAAAACCCATCTTTGGGCAAACAACACTACCATATTATTATAATTTTCTAAATATTAAAAAGAAAGATAAAAATAATGGAGTTGAAGAATAAGTATGAAGCCATACAAATGATGAGTTTCAATTTAAACCCTCTATGATCTTCACTTTTATATTGATATTTATAAAATATTTATAATATATAAAATGACACCTTAGAATCCATATTTTAGGGGATCTTAGTTTTTTACTAAAACTAGTTTAATATTAAAATCCCAATCCTTTTAAGCATATTCATAAAATAATCCAATTGTTATTTTCAAACCATCAAAAAAACGGTCTTTTACATTACCTTTATTCAACAACAAGGCATTGAAGTCTTGCTTAATCCAATTGTTATTTTCAAACCATCAAAATACGGTCTTTTACATTACCTTTATTCAACAACAAGGCATTGAAGGCTTGCTTTAGTTTATGGAGTGCATATTTATCAATACAAAGACTAATATGGTAAATACACATAAAATAAGTTTTTTTTTAAATTGGTAAATACACGCTATTTATAAACACTTTATTCTTAAGTTCTATAATTATTATCATTTTTAATATGATACAATATGAAATGTGCATCACTACTGGTTTTATAATCTCAATTTGGTAATTATGCATTGCATATTAGTATATCAACAACATTTTTTCAAAAAGGGTATTGGTTAAATGTTTTACCTTCTGGGTTTTTTGGCCGAAATACGACGATGTAAATCTGGACAAAATCATTATTTTATGTTGTTTAAATTGCATTTATGAATGCATAAATGAATTCAGCATGCTGAAAAACCCCTGAGGCACTCAGATTATACAATCTTAGCCACTCAAATCTGCAGATCCATCCATTCCTCACCGGATGTTGGGCAAAATCAAACAGAACAAGTCACTAGAAAACAACCAAAAGGTAGAACGTTTAGACTACGCTTTTCAAAAATGGTAAATACACATTGTGTATACACATACCATTCTCAAATTTTACCAGTGCAATTGTTTTTAATATGGTACAATACACAATGCATATTAGCCCCTGATTCTCAAATTTAATAAGTGCATTGTTTTTTAAAAGTGATAAATACACATTGCATATATACCTCAAGAGATCAACATTTAGTGTATGATATGGACGGTGTATTTTCCAATAAAAACAATCCCAATGTGGTAATTATGTAATGCATATTAGCATATCAACTCACATAACATTTTTTTTAAATGGTAAACATGCACTATGTATATGCAACTCATTTTTATAATCTACTAGTATAATCATTTTTAATATGGTGGTATAATGTGTAATGCATATAAGCCCCCGATTCTCAAATTTAACAAGTGCTTTCATTTCTAAAATTGTTGAATACACATTGCCTATATACTTCGAGAAATCTACCATTACAAACAACTTGAAAATGGTAAATATGAACTACATATTAGCATATCTACTATCATATCATTTTCTCAAAAATGGTAAATACAAACTGCTATACAAAGTAAAGTTTCAAGTTCTACAACCATTATCATGTTTTATATGGTACAATATGCAATTTGTTTTAGCATCTAATTACCAAATCTAACAAAATCATTCATTTCTAAAAGTGGTAAATACACATTACGTATATATCTCAAGAAACCAACATTAAATGTGTAATACACATTGCATGTTTACCATTAAAAATAACCCAATATGGTAAATAGCATTTTGTATTAGCATACCCACTAATATAAAAATAAAATAATAAATAATAAATATGCACTACATATACAAACCTTCTCAAGTTCTACAACCACTATTAATTTGTGTATAGTATAATACACAATGTGTATTGACACCTAATTCTTAAATTTAGCAAGTTCATTTTTTTTTTCTAAAAATGGTAAATATACAATGTATATACCTTTAGAAATATGTTGATGATTGCAGCTATGTGAGACATTCTCCAAGACACAAACCTGAGAGAGACCCCCTGAGAGGGGCATGTGGTTCCTATTTGAGACAAAGTCAGAACGTAGAGATGGCCTCCTCCTTACAGAGAGTTGAGAAGAACTCCAGATGATTCCTGTGTAACGCGGTGAGAAAGGAGATCTGCAGAGTTGGACGTGCTTGTGGATGAGCACAAGGTGAACGTGTGAAATCCCAAAGTGTTGGATGCATCGTCATGAGACAGAAATGAGGATGATGTATTAGCCTCCTTTGAGTAGAGAGTTGATGAGAAACTCCAGATGACTATCCTATGTAATGAAGTGGGAAAGAAGATCTGTTGAGTGGGCGTGCCTATGGACGAGCATAGGTGAACATGATCCTAATGGCTGAGCACTAGTGAAGAAGTGGTTCTTCTGTGTAATGTAGTGAACCAGAGATATGGACATCCTTATGGATGTGCCCCTAGTGGATGAGCACTAGTGGGTGTATAATATCTATTGCTATATTGTTCAAGAGTCAGACTTGCCTATAACCCTAATTGTAATGTAAAGGGAACAGGTCGGCTCCACCTTATTATGATAGATAATTAATGTAAAAGATAATTAATCTGGATATTATTAATTATATTGTGAGTTAGTGAGGTCAGCCCTATTGTGCCAATAAACACTTATGTTGATAGGTTCAGTCTAGTATAAGTAAAGGTAAATTATTCATTGAGGAATCATATCTTTTGTGTGAGTTTGGAAATTTTAGCAAGTACACCTTCTTAGGAAAAGTGTGCACCTCTCTTGGGTGCTAGTCTTCTAGGGTTTGCAAGCACCCTCTTGTGTGCTAGGTTTTCTTGGTGGTGAAGGTCTTTCTCTTGAAGAATATAGAAAAGGATTTTGGCTGGGTTTTCTTCCCTTGTTGAGAAGGGTTTCCCAGGATACTTCTTGTGTTCTTGTGCATGGTGTTTATTCTTGTGATCTTGGATGTTGCAACATTATTGGTTATGGTTAAGTTAAATGCTAAAAATGGAATGAACTTCATGCTTAACCTTTCTTATTGAAAAATCAACATGGTATCAGAGCATAGGTCTTGAAGAACCCCTGCACAAGCATTCAAAAGGCTAAACCATCCTCCTTCTGCAATTTTGTACAGCCTCTAGGGTTTCTGCAGAAATCCATATGACCCTCATTTGATCATCCCTTTCACCCCTTTATAAGTGGACGTTGGAGCTAAAACTTGGACCAAGTTGTACAACCCTCCTCAACGCCATCTCCATAGACCTTCAAAATAAAATTATGAGGATTTTGAGTTTTTGGCCCTAGGGTTTCTAGGGTGCCGAGATTTTCTGCAAAACCCTGGTCTTAGGATTTCTGCAACTTCTTGAAGAAACGTTTTCAATTAAACAAGCATTCATGTGACAGTCTCAAAGTTGATTGTTGGCAGTCATAAGCCCAACAAAATCCAAGGTTAATAATCCAACCTAATCATTAGGTTTTCCAAATCTAGTTGGCTAGAGTTTGAAGAATCTGAACAAATGAAGAACATAACCTTAGTAGAAGATAGGCTTGATGGATCAAGCAACTTCAGCTCCTGGAAATCAAGGCTTCAGGTCGCCCTTGAAGAATATGACCTTTTGGAGGTGGTATCTAAAACTTTACCAGCCACAACTACCAATGAAGAGAAGAAGATAAGAAAGGAAGAAGATGTCAAAGCAAGAAAATTAATCATCTACTCAGTAAGAGATCATCTATTACCTCATATTGCCAACTTGAAAACAACTTATGAAATGTATGAAGAATTAAAAGAAATTTTTGAAAGTGACAACATACTCAGAGCTCTTACCTTGAAGAGCCAACTTCAAAGTCCAAGATAACGAAAGGTGACATAGTTGCTATCTTCTTTATGAAGATATCAAATATTAAAGAACAACTAGAAGCCATTGGATAAATCATGTCTGATAGAGAACTTGTCTTATCCACTCTCAACAACCTTCCAAAACTTTGGGAGCCTTTTCTTTGAAGTATCAGTGGAAGAGAAAGTCTACCAACCTTTGATCATCTATGGACAGATTGTACTCAAGAAGAACTTAGAATTAGAAATAGAGGAGTGGAAGACTCCCCAGAAGAAAATCATGCTCTTGCACTTGATACAAAGAAAGGAGGAATATTCAAAAGAAAATTAAGACAAACATTCAAAGATGAAAAGTCTTCATCAAACCCAGGTTATAATCAGAGAAGAGATGTTTCAGAAATTCAATGCTTCAGATGTGACAAATATGGGCACTATGAAAGAAATTGTCCAACCAGGAAGAAGGGAAGACAATATGCTTCTACCACTGACATTGATCCAGATCCACCTCAAAAGAATGAATATAAGAGAGAGGAGAATTAATTTCTCTAAACTAAACATGACTACAAACCCAAGTAAATCAATTGATCTCTAATTTTATAGTTGATTGCATTCTTAATAAATGAAGGGTATTATCCCTAGTATGGGAGCCCTCAAAGACTTGGACCATTTTCCATAGTATGGGAGTCCAAACCTTATTTGATTGATTATTATGCTGGACAAAAAGACATAAAAAGATATAAGAAAGAAATAAAGGAAGATTCCCTCCCTTCAAACTTCAGAGAGAGTTGCTTGACCCAGAGGGAGTCAAAAACAAAATAAAAGGAAGAAAGAGATAATATCCTCAGCATTCCAGAGGAAGACAAACAATATTCCAACAAATTTAGCTACTCCAGTTGATATGACCAAAGATATTACAGTGGGGCATAAAAGGCATGCCCAGGGCTCTGCTAGAAGACAAAGAAACATACAAGTCCCTCAAGGGACACGTTGAGAAAGCAAAAGAGTTTTTCAAAAGCTATCCTTCAGTCATGAGCCACTTCATTGAAGAAACGACAAGAGAAACAGGGTATGGAAAGATGCCATAACAAAAGAATACCAATATATCTTAAAGAATGATGTATATTATATTATTCAAACACCATAAGAGAATTTTGTGGTAACTTCCAAGTGGATCTATAAGAGAAAGCATGTAACTGATCGAAGTGTCAAGAAATACAAAGCCAAAGGATTCTCACAAACAAAGGGAGTTGTCTATGATGAGACACTTGATCTAGTAAGCCCGATACACGTCCATCCATACTACCATCCATGAGTTGGAAACTATATGAGATGAATGGATTCTTCATGAGTTTGGGTTTCAACAAGAGTGTTGTTGATCCAAACCTATATTATTACAATGTTGGTGACAAGAGCCTAATTTTGATGACTTATTCATAAAGCCTTGTTTTTGAAAACAAGTAAGCCTTGAATTCTGATTTCAAGATGAAGGATCTGAGTATGATTCTCTACTTCCTAGAAGTATGACATAGAACCAATGAGATTTTTCCCAAGTCAAGGAAAATATACAATGGGAATATTAAAGAAGTTCAGTATGACAGAATACAAAAACACAGTGATAGATTTGAAGAAAATGAATGATGATGATTCAGACAAGATTGATCCACAACTGATTGGATCATTGATGTATCTGGTTAACACCAGACCCGATTCATGCTATGCAATGAATATGCTTAGCTAATCCATGATCCAGTTGAGACAGACTCACTAGAGAACAGTAAAGCATGTATTGAGATATACATGAGGCACAATTTGATATGGTCTGAGATATGCCTCCAAGTGTGAAATTGAGTTTGCAGGGATATGCCTATACAGATTGAGCATAGAGTACAATGGACTGGAAGAGCACATCCAATTGTTGTCTTACTGTGAAGTTTTCCATGGTTTCCTGATGCAACAGGAAACAAAACTTTGTGGCCTTGAGTACCACAGAAGCAGAGCATTTAGCATCAAGTGTGCAAAGCAACGTGGCTTCACAAGCTTCTGACATATTTAATTGATCATGAGACGTATTCTATGATGATAACAAGAGTCGTGTGTAAATCTCTCTGAGAACCTAGTGTTTCTTGATGGATCGAAACATGTTGAGATGAAATATCATTATATCAGAGATATGATGCAAAGAAAAATAGTACACATGAGTAGATTGCAAACATCTTCACCAAATTAACTTGGTGAAGAATACCTCCCTAGTTGAGAGGGATTTTTTATGACTACAACCAAGACAAAGTTCAAAGTACATCCATGTGAGACTTGGCATGATGAAGAATGCCTCTCTAGCTGAGAGGTAGTGTTGATGATTGCAGTTATGTGAGACATTCTCCAGGACACAAACCTAAGAGAGAGCCCCTAAGAGGGGTGTGTGGTTCCTATCTGAGACATAGTCGGAACGTAGAGATGGCCTCCTCCTTATAGAGAGTTGAGAAGAACTCCAGATGATTCTCCTGTGTAACGTAGTGAGAAAGGAGATTTGTAGAGTTGGACATGCATGTGGCTTAACACACGGTGAATGTGTGAAATCCCAAAGTATTGGGTGCATCGTCATGAGACAGAAATGAAGATGATGTATTAGACTCCTCTGAGAAGAGAGTTGATGAAAAAATCCAGATGTCTCTCCTGTGTAATGTAGTGGGAAAGAAGATCTGTTGAGTGGACGTGCCTGTAGACGAGCATAGGTGAACGTGATCCTAATGGTTGAGCACTAGTGAAGAAGTGGTTCTTCTGTGTAATGCAGTGAACCAGAGATATGGGCATCCTTATGGATGTGCCCCTAGTGGATGAGCACTAGTGGGTGTATAAGATCCCTTTCTATATTGTTCAAGAATCAGACCTGTCTGTAACCCTAATTGTAATGTAAAGGGTACAGGTCGGCCCCACCTTATTATGATAGATAATTAATGTAAAATATAATTAATCTGGTTATTATTAATTATATTGTGAGTTAGTGAGGTCGGCCCTGTTGTGTCAGTAGACACTTTTGTTGACAGGTTCAGTCTAGTATAAGTAAGGGTAAATTCCCCATTGAGGAATCATCTTTTGTGTGAGTTTGGAAATTTCAGCAAGTACACCTTCTTGGGAAAAGTGCACACCTCTCTTGGGCACTAGTCTTCTAGGGTTTGCAATCACCCTCTTGTGTGCTAGGTTTTCTTGGTGGTGAAGGTCTTTCTCTTGAAGAATATAGAGAATGATTTTGGTTGGGTTTTCTTCCCTTGTTGAGAAGGGTTTCCTAGGATACTTCTTGTGTTCTTGTGCATGGTGTTTCTTCTTGTGATCTTGGATGCTGCAACATTATTGGTTATCGTTAAGTTAAATGCTAAAAATGGAATGAACTTCATGCTTAACCTTGCTTATTAAAAAACTAACAAAATAAACATTTATTATAGTCAAGTTTTAGTGTATGATCAACACTGTGTACCAACATATGAAGTAAAACAATATTTTATAAGATGATAAATATGTGTTGCATATAAGAACATCATCCTTAAGTTCTGCAACTACTATCAATTTTAGTATGTAGAATACACAATGTGTATTAGCATTTGATTTTCAAATTTAACAAGTGCATTCATATCTAAGAAGATAAATATACAATTCTATATACCTAGTAGTTTTTGTGAAGATGTTAATTTATACATTTGTATTTTTGGCATTGCCATTGGTAAATGTTGGCCACCATTAGACATTAAAATGTACATATCTAGCTTTAAATACTATTATAGAACAACAACAAAAAAATATTGTTTAAAAACATTTTTTTAATTTCATAAGGATTTGAACCAAGGCTCTTACTAAATGATCAATAAAATTTATTTTGAAAGTGTTTATATATATATAAACAAATTTTTGAAACCGACAAGATGTGCTTTTCTAATTCTTGGGCTTGGAAACATGGCACAACTTATGGCCTTAGTTGGCTATGTGATGGATGTTGTGATAGGCACATTGAACATAATAGTTTTTTCAAAGTAAGAATTGAATATATACTTTGCAAATATGCTATGAAGTAATTTGGGAACTTTGACTTGAAAATAAAATGATTGACTTACGACAATGTTTGTGTTTATATTCTATTAAAGAGTGAAGAGATTACGTGGCTAAAGTTATAAATAAATTAATATTATGATCAAATTTATAAAGTTGTATTAAATTTATAAATACATTATTATAGTGATAAAAAATATTTACCCACCAAAAGAAAGTACATGTTGGAAGGGTTAAAGATAACACCCTATGTAAATGGTAACATAGGTAGTTGTGGAGAGATGATAACTAGAGATTAATTAATATTATGATTAAATTTATAAAGTTGTATTAAATTTATAAATACATTATTATAGTGATAAAAAATATTTGCCTCACCAAAATAAAGTACATGTTGGAAGGGTTAAAGATAACACCCTATGTAAATGGTAGCTAGAGATAGTAATTAGATATTTGAAGTTAAAATATGATAATAAAATAAATTAGAGAATGAATAACAAATTGCATTAACATAATCAAGATGGGAAATATGATGTATAATACAATTTAGTATGAAAAATCAAATAAGTTTAATTTTCTTAGCAAATTATAACATTTTTTTCTTGCAAAATAATGTTTTTTATCATTGTCTTGCTTTGCTTATGAATACATCATTCCATGCTATTTTCTTTGAAGGAACTTATGTTGGGGTGATCTAAAAATGAAGAAGACTTGTATTTTTGAAAATATTTGCAAGTTAAATTGTATGTGTTAAAATGCAAATGGATCAACTTTGCAACACAACTTAAATAGAATTTACTCATTCAAGATGCATATAAATAGCAACAATAACAGTGAACAGAAAACACATAACACAACAAATGATAAAGGAGTTCACCCCTCTCTTGGGCTACATCTCCTGGTCCAGCTTCCAATGGATCATTTGTATTATTTGCTCAAAGTGCTCAAAAATGTGCTTTACAA
>SNQJ01S0000623.1:267103-356388 GCA_010110895.2 Picea sitchensis
GCCACATGTCAACTCCATGTTGAGCATGAAAGGAATCGCTCACACACACATATAATTGATATTGATATATTTTATTTATGGTTGACATTGAAATATTTTTTTAAAGGCCACTTGTCAATTCCATGTTAAGCACTGAAGGAATTACACATCTCCCTCATACTAGGTTATAGAAGGAACCTCTTAATGCAATTAGATATACTCAAATTTAATATGGAAGTGTTAGAGTATAATGCTCCAATTTAGTGTAAGAACCATTATTTAGGGATTTATGTTGTATGAAGATAACTTAGGTATATGTGTTCACTAGTATACTTGGCATAATTTTCAATGTCTTCAAGACAACGTTTCGACGAACACGATTCCAAATGTTTGATGAACTTGTTTCGTAAAACCATCGAGAAACATATCTATTTGTCGTACTTTCAATGTAAAAACCTGCCACGTGGCAGTTGTGGAGAGATTTAATCTGCAAAACTTTCGTCGAAAAACATCATCGCAACTCCAAAGTCCATATCTAGTTGTTGTGTGTTTGATGAAAAACGTTGCCACATGGCATTTTGTGAACAACTTTGATCCTCCAAGCGGTCATCGCAATGCTTTCGTGGCATGTTGGTCTCACAACGATATGGCGCACAGAGTCTGTCAGACATACCATCAGAGTGTTGACACACTCACCCTCAAAGTTGTGATGTTATGGTGGGGTTGCGTCCATAAAAGGTGCAACAATATTGCATGTAATTCCTGTCAGAGTTGAGATGCTATGACTGGCAACATCCGTCGACATTGTGATGACCGACGGGCATAGGTCGTCGGAGGTCTATCGAAGCACCGAGGCTTTGGGGGAATTTTCCATGGGATATTCCACGATGAGTATGTGCATAAGAGTTACGAAGGAAATAAAATAAAGTTAAAGAAAAATTAAATTGATGTTATACACTAAAATCCATGATTATGATGCAATGGACGTAGGGAGCACGTAGATGTGCTAGACTAAGAAGTCAAAGAAGTTGAGTTAGATGTAGATGTCAATGTTCTCGATATATGATGATATCGACGATTAGGATTAGGGTTTCTATTGTTACATACAACCCTAATTCAATTTTGTTAGAGCCTCCACATCTGAAAATGAACACTAACACTTAAGAAATACATGTTTTGCTTTTAAACTGTAATTTCCGCCCTTGTGCAAAATGCATGCCAAGCTTCACAAAAATGCATGCTCGAGTCTTAATACACCTCCAAATTAAGTGATTCAAGTTGTTGAGTGTTGGTGTAGGCCAATTTTTGGGAGAATCAAGGAAGTTTTGAAGGAATCAAAGCAGTGCGGGAAAATAGTGGAGTGCGCCAGAATTAGAAGAAAAGTAGTGTCAGAAAAAGAGGAAAAAGCAACGCTGAGAAAAGCAGTTACAAAGTGGACAAACTACTGCGGAGTAGTTGGAAATTTGACAAGCGTCGACTTGGAGCAAACGTTGGATTGAGGACCAGTCGAGATTAAGTCGACGAGAAAGTGGACAAACCTAATCTGCTTAGGGTTAGGGTTTTTGTAAGGGCTTTGATCCCTTTTATTGTATAAGTAGAATGTATTAGGACGACGAGAGGGTTGTCCTTTTTGTTGGTGTGTGTGTATCATTGAGGTTGTACTAGATCCTTTAGTTTAGTAAGAGGTCTTGTTGAGAGACTGGTGTGATATGTGGATATCGAATGTAATGGGGAAAGAATTGTATAGTGCGCAACACTAGATTTTGCAACAATTTGAATACAGAGAAGAAGCGACAAATCTTTGTGGACGTAGCCCAATAGGGGGTGAACCACGGTATATTTGTATCATGTGTGTGAATGTTTCATTTCTTACTCTTATATTTGAGTTATCCAACTTTATGATAAATATGTTAATTGTTAAAGGTTATATTACTGTGCGCTGGAAAATAGTTGACAAGTACAAAAGTGGAGCACAAAGGAAAAAGTCAAAACTGTCAGTGCAAAATAGTTGTCATTTCACCATCCCGCTATAACTTTGGAAAAGGGGGGGGAAATGTGGTCATTTTTGTTTTTTTCGCTAAGGAGAAGAATGAAGAGTGAAGTCTAAGTGTGAGAGAGTGACAATTTGGGAGAGTAGGTTGAGCATTTCAGATCAACAGTTTGATTCTTAATAAGATGTCACCACCATGCGTTGGAGTGTCAAACAGGTACAGGATAAACACGAGAAGTAGTGCTCTGGTGACACAAACAGGGACACAAGACATGCCCATAGTCGTGGATCTGGATAGGATCCATACGCCGGAATATGAGCCACACAACATACAGGTTGAGGAAGAAGGAAACATATCACATAAGGTCGGGTAGCCAAAGGAGGATGCAAAGAGGACAAAATACGACGTGTCAGGGGGAAAAGGGCCACAACAAGGTGAACATGCCACAGATTCATCACAACAGGGCCTAGAGCTAGAAGAAGAGCATCAAATAGAGCACCAGGGCGTACTAGAGGTCAGAATGTCATCCCTGCAAGGGAAGAAGAAGGCACGAGCTAAGAGCAGTGCACAAGGAATATCGTGCACACAGGCGGAATTGGAAAATAGTAATGCCAAAAATCCCAGAGGGAGTAAAGGCAAACGATGAGATAGTGGGAGGAGTAGACACCATGAAATACTTCGATCATGACATGGCCGACACATTCAAATTCCCATATTTGGCGCAACATAACTATAGGGAGAGTAGAGGAGAGGGTCCATCAGGCGCGCCACTGTTGGAGCATGTGAAGTGGATCCTGGTGCTCTACAATACATGGAAAATGAATTTGTTGGATATACCGTACTTTGGGCATGGTAAACACATCAATGGATGTGTGAAGCAACTCCTATCAAGGGTGCTTGAAGCAATTTTGTGGATGGATAGGCTAGTGCCTATCAATGTGGACTTGATCACAACTATCACTGGGCTACCCACGGATGGGGAGAAGCCATAGAAGTACTTAGAGGAAAAAACTAAAGTAAAAGCCATCTCCGAAAAAATCAAGGAAAAATATGGCACGAAGAGAGGAAATAGGGGAATCAGGATTAGTGACATCAACAATCCTGCGACGAGATTTTATACAAGATGCTACGGTGAAAGTTAATGCGCAAGTGCATAAAGGAGGAAGTACCAACATGGGTGGCAGCAATTGCAGCACAGTGCACAACGTGGAGCTCGATGAGTTGGGGCCCTTATCTGCTTAATTCTTTCTTGGAGGATTGCATGGACACACAATATTGGGGCTCTGAGTTCCACTACTCATGGTTACTCATCCTCATTTCACTTGTAGGATGGAAAGAAACTACGTATAGTATGTTCCTCCGGAGAATAGGAAAGTGTGGCGCAACCCCCTACACGTCTCTTAGAATCACAACAGACCCAAAGGCAAAGAAAATAAACAACGATGTATTCACTCTATACTTGTCGGAGATCCAGAACCACTTAGCTGACACATGGAGGATTTCCCCAAAGACCATCCTAGAGTCTGAACAAATAGAAAATTTTCAAGCATCGCGCCATAGCATGTGGTTACAGGCGAAGAGGGACCATGCCAAGGAGTGGCTACAACTGAGCTACTGTATGATGACACAGAACATACAGATGGAGGTCCAGGAGTGTCCCAAGGAATGGAAAGTTCTAGTAATCCCGAAAACATTGCCAACAATACAAACTCAAACGCAAGACAGAACAGTCCTCGCGCAATAAACAGGAAGAAATGGTGCTAGTAAGAACAAGAAGACAACACAAGGTCCAGTGGGGGAAATCAGGCCCATACAAAAGAAAATAAGGACACAAAAGAAATCACAATGTAGTTGTACACGAGATCCATCGTGCACAGAGCATGCACCAAGAGGAATAACATAATAGGTGCACACAGAAGAAGTACAAATGGAGACACATGATATACCCATGGAGGAAGAATTTGGGCAGGATATAGGCATGGATACACAGATTCCAGAGGCATCTGAGCCATCAGACACCCAAAATAAGAGAACAGGGGAGAAAGCAAGTGGCTCCAGGAAGAAGGCGAAGGCCCACATAACACCAATGCACACATCACTAACAACATATGATGTGGAACTGGTAGCCACAACAGTCAAACATCGATTGCCAGATGATCCGGGAAGATCTCCACACATGGAGGGGACTTTACTTTGTTTACCAAGTTGATTTGAAGTTGGCGACAAAGTGGTGAAAGTGGTGAATTTATGCTTTTATGAGTTTTATAATATCACACATTTTATTAATGCTTTGTGAGATAAGCCTCATGCATTTATCATTTTATTTGATTTATGCTTTGTGGGATTCTCATGCATTTTATTATGCTTTAAATGAGATTTTGAAAAACTCATGCATTTAATTCATTTTTGTAAAAATGATTTATACTTGTAAGGGAAAATGTGCCTCACGTATTTTTCATTAAAATTGTAATTATGGAAATTGGTTTTTATGTGAGAAACCACCTCACACCAATTTTCCATTATTCTCAATTATAGGTTGAGAGAATCAAGGGCATGGATGAAGAGCCTTGGGTGGTTTTGAGACGTTTCCCATTATGTGCTTGAATATAGTTTGAGATCCTACATTTATAGATCTTGTTTTTCCTCTTTTGTAATTAGATCATATTATTGTGGATCTAGGAATTAATGCTCTTTTTTTAAGAGAGAGTGAGGAAAAACTATATAATTCCTTATGTGAGCGCTTTGTAGGGGGAGACTAAGGAGGAGACTAATGAAGAACTAATGATAGGATTTAGAGAGGCATAGTGCTAGTACTCCTAAGCACTGAGAGACTTATCCATGTAAGGAATTATCCTTCTTGATGTATGGAGAGATATGAGTGTGAGAAGTCTTCTTGAATCCTCATTGAAGGAGAAGGAATCTCTTATGTAATAACTTATGACAAGGTCCCAACATCTTTGAAGAAGGAATGAAAGTGATATGTATTCCAATTGAAGCGGGTCTGTAGACGTAGCCCGGGAGGGGTGAACTCCATTACCAACATCAGTTGTCTGTCTCTTGTCTTTTTACATGCTTATTCCATTTTGAGTTCATGTGTTTTATGTATTATTGTTTAAAAGCATGGTTAATAATGGAATCATATGCCCTTTAATATTTATGCAAATAATTCGTCGGAAAACGATTCTCGATTGAAAACTTGTGTAGAGTAAGTACTTGCCCGTTTTCATATCAAGTGGTATCAGAGCAGGTTGACTACTTTGCAGGATGGGAAAAGGAGCGAAGCGAGTAGAAAGACTTCAATAATTAGAAGAGATAAATCACAACATTCAAGTTGAAAATGCAGAGTTGAGGAGACTTTTGCAGGTTGCAGAAGAACAGAAGAAAGAGCTTCAAGAGAGATCTCAGCTTCATGGAGAAGTCCTCAACAAAATTATTGAAGAATTTCAGCTTAAATTGCAAGCCAAGGATGATCTATTGGCTAAGTTACAACATGATGAACGAATAGAGGACAAAGAGCCTTCTACCATGGATGCACAAAATCAAACCAAGGTATATGATGTTTCTTCATGTTCAATGTTTTCTCATTATGAAACTAACGTGGGCATGAATCTCCTCACGAAGATGGGATACAAAGGAGGTGGACTTGGCATTCATGGCCAAGGAGTCACTCAACCACTAGAGGTGGTACAAATACCACCATTTGTAGGTTTGGGTTATAGCAAGGAAGAGAAGGGATAATGCTCAAAGGTTTTTGAAGAAAAAACCATGTCTTCACCATCATATTTCAAGAAAGGAATCAAGCCAACTTGTCCTCATCAGATCAAGGACAATTCAGGAAGGTATGAAAGTCATTCAAATTCTTTTCTTGAATGTAAGAAAAATGATTTATGCATTACATCTTCTAACCATGATGTAACCAAGCATCAAACGAAGAAAGTTTGGGTTAAGAAGATAGGTGTGTCCATGGGAAATGAGACAAATAAAAAAACACACCTTCCAAGTCATCCTATCAGGTAGTTGAATGGAAAATGAAGGAATTTTTGCAGTTATTGCAACATTAGTGGCCATTGGGAGAATAAATGTTGGAATATCCACCCACAGTTACATTGTAATTCGAGGGAGAAACCTCCTCCATGAATCACCAAGAAAGAGGTAGTGAAAGAGCTTGTGATCAATGTTCCTGCACCAATCTTTGAAGAAACACAGTTGCAGAAAGAGGACACCTTTGATTGGTTGGGTAAGAAATGGTTGGCATTTTTGCAAAATTGAAATCCTTCTTTCATCATGTTTGAGAATGAAATTATGAATTCATCTATGTCGGGCTCTTCAAGGGAGCTTGTACTTGTAAATCTATGCGGAGGCCATGTATAATGACCAAATGTAGAAATCTTTCCACTATAAAGCAGGTCCATTTGGGTTGATTCAATCCAAATATCAGCATATTAAAGTAGCACTGCACTTACCTTATGAATATTATTGATGGTTGATATTGATAGTAGGATATTTCTATAGTGAATACATGTTGGCACAGGGGCAGACCTAGGGTTCAATACTCAAGAGCGCACCAACAAGACCTAATTACTGGCCCTTTCGGCAACACCTGCGAGGCAGATGCAGTCTCACCTGAAGTAGCTATAAGGGGTTGCAGGACACGGGTGTCTACAACCAGAAGGAATGCAAGTGGATTTAAATCAACAACACACAACAACTTAGTATTCTTTATCTTCCTACAACCTATTGCGCAAGTTATATCTCAGATCTAACACATTATCACAATAGCAGCATATCAAATGACAAAGAACACAACATCAATCACACATAACCCGAGATATATGTGGTTCACCCTCTCTCTAGGGCTACGTCCACAGAACCATGCTTTACAATATATTAAGATGAATCATACAGTTCTTATCTGCGCTCTTAGCTGGCAGATCTTCTCTCTTCTCCTCTATGTCCCTCTCTTCCCTGTGCACCCAGCTGCAGGGTTGATCTTCGCACCCAGTTGAATATCTTACAATACCAGAAGGCTCTACACTTAGCACTTCTCTCTCACACAAAAATAATCACTCATGCCAATAAAAAAACTAGAACGAACAATACCAACCATAACAACAACCCATCCCAGGTTCTTTAGACCTTTATTTATAAATTACAATAGCTCTCAGACACCCTTAGGTTAAAACCTAAGTGTCAAAACCCTAGATAACAAAACCCTAAGGGGATCAAACCCTAGGTCAAATTGACCCACGTTTTCAGGGCTTCGCCAACCTGTCTTTCCTGCCTTGTTGCACGGTGCTCCAAAGCATCCAATGGTGGATTTTTCCACTTGTTGAGTTTTTCATGATCCCTCTTTCTTGCTGATATGTCATCCTTGATCTCCTTGTCCAACGACTTGCTTTCTCTTACTTCGCTCCATATTTTCTGCTCTTCTACTCACTTCGACCCAGTCTCAATCACTGTGTCTTCTGCACAATTCACATTTCTCCTTTTCTTCCTTGATCTTCGCTTACTTTCATACCCAAGGGCCAATAATCCCCCAATACTCACATGTGACTCATCCCGAGGAACTTCAGATCTGAACTTCTTGTTTTGCTTCAAATTCGGATTGCGCATGGAAACCTTTGCTTTCTGCTCGATTCCTCCCTTCCTTGTGCAGACTGTCTTTTCTGTGTCTGGTACCCAGTTTCAACTGCACCTGGTACCTAGACCCTTTTCCTAATGCTTTTACTAGGATCTGCGAGGCAACTGGTTGTCATAATACACTTTCAACCGGCTCCCATTCACCAACCCTTCCTTCCATTCTCCAGTCAAAGTTTTCAACTACACAACTCCTCCTTCTGTAACATAGGCGACCTCATATGGCCCAAGCCAATGTGTTTTGAACTTTCCTAGATGCTTCATGAAATTTATGTCATATACCAATACCAGATCTCCTTTCTTAAATGCCTTTTTTTTTTATGTGTTTGTCATGGTAGGCCTTCTCTCTTTCTTTCTGAACCTGCTGGTGAAATCCTGCAAGAAATCTATCTTCTTCCAGTTCAACCAACTACACAAGCCTCTCTTTCACAATGCAAGTGTCATCCATATATGTAAAGGCTGCAATTCTCAAACTAGGAACCAAATATTCCATGGGTACAACTGCTTCTAGACCATAGACCAATTTGAAGGGGGTCTGCATGGTCAGCTTCTTGCAAGTGGTTCTATAGGCCCATAATATTGTTGGTACTCTCAAATCCCAGTCATCCCTATTCACACTGCAAATCTTTGTTAGTGTTGTCTCCAAGATCTTGTTGAATGCTTCAACTATCCCATTCTCTTGTGGGTGGTAAGGTGTGCTCTTCTGATGATGAACTTCAAATTCCTTAGTCAAGGATTCAATGGTCTTGTTAATAAAATGTGTACCTTGATTGCTCATGAGAGTATTTGGCCATCCAAACCTGGTTATGATATCATCAAATATGAAGCGTGCAACTGTAGCTGCACTACAGTCCTTAACTTCTCTTGCTTTTGCCCATCTGGTCAAGTACTCTATCGTAGTGATTATGTATCTAGCTCCTATATGCTTCCCTGGTGGGTTTATAGGTCCCACGAAGTGAATGGCCCATTTCTCAAAGGCTTGTAAGGTTAGCTGGGGTGCTAATGACATTTCATATCTTCTTGATGGTTTCCCAACTCTTTGGCATACATCACAGGCTCTGGAATAATCCTTAGCATCTCTGTGTAAGGTAGGCCACAAAAGGCTAGATCTAAGAACCTTATGCGTTGTTGCTTTCCCTACGTAGTGTCCTCCTGCAATGCCTTCATGTTCTTTTGCGAGGATTAATGGTCTCTCTTCTTCCATAACACACCTCCTTAATATCTCATCAGGTCCCATCTTGTATAGTTGTTCAACTATAAGTGAAAAGTTTGCAGCGCGCACCACCAATTGTTTCTTCTAAATGATTATGTAATCACGAGGTGCTATTCATGTGGATAAGAACTGAACTATCTCTGCGAAGTGATCATCAACCTTCCTAATGGCCAACAACTGTGCATCTGGTAGTGTGTCCTCCAAGCTAGTAGGCTCTTCTCCATGTTCCAACCTTGACAAGTGGTCAGGACCTTTGTTCATCCTTCCTGGTTTAACCATGATCTCAAAATCATATTCCTGAAACAACACAAGCCATCTGCATATTATCCCCCCCAACACTAGCTTGTTGACTAGGTATTTCAGCGTAGAGTGATTGGTAAACATTTTAAAGTATCCTCCCAACAAGTAGTGGAGAAACTTCTGCAGTGCATACACCATGGCTAACCCTTCTCTCTCAGTAGTGGTGTAGTTAATCTCAGTTGTTGATAGCTTCCTGCTAGCAAAGGCTAATGGTTGGTCAATGTATCCTACTCTTGGTTGTGCTAACACAACTCCTAATGCAATAGAAGATACATCGACATGCACGTGAAATTCCTTGCTCCAATCTGGGAAAACCAGAATAGGCGCAGTAACCATTTTCTGTTTCAGTGTGTTGAAGCTCTTTTGGCATTCTTCTATCCAATGAAATTGATAGTCTTTCTTCAAAATATTCTCCATGGGTGTTGTAATCTGTGCATAGCCTTTAATGAGTTTCCTGTAATATCCAGTATGTCCCAGCGTAGTGTGAAACTGTTTGAATGAAGTAGGAGGGGGAAGGTCAACTATAATGGAAACCTTAGATGGATCTACCAACAATCCCTTCTTGCATACAATATGACCTAACAACACTCCAAAGGGTGAAAAGAAGATGCACTTCTTCAGGTTTAAGGCAATCTAACATTGCGTGCACTTGTCCAACATTAGCCTTAGACATTCAATGTGATTTTTCAATAGACTAAAAACCGTCTAATCATCAAAGTGTGCTTCTAGAAATTTATGTAGAAACTCCTTATACGCTTCGACCACCACCCCAGAAAATATGGTTGGGGCATTCTTCAATCCAAATGGAATCACTTTATATTGGTAGGATCCCCATTATGTTGCAAATGTGGTCTTATGGCGATCTTCCTTGGCAATCCTAATCTGATGGTATCTCGAAAATCCATCTGTAAAATAATATACCTCCCGGCCTCCTACATTATCTAACACTTTGTTAGTAAATGGCATAGGGAATGGGTCATGCAAACATGCATCGTTCATCTTCCTGAGATCTACGTAGATCCCGATCTCTCCTGTCTTCTTGTCTTGTACCACCATAGGGATAATCCACTCTGACTCTTCGACAGGTTCTATGATCCTTGCTTCCAACATTCTGTCGAGCTAAATCTTCACTTTCTTCTTATATTTAGGGTTCAATCTCTAAGGTCTCTATTTAACTGGTTTGGCATCTAGTTTCAAATGGATCCTCATCTCTCCCATAGGCCCTTTAATACCCTTCATATTAGTGAACTTGGTTGGAAACAAGTCCTAATATTCATGCATTAACTCTGTGATTTTGTCAATAGTGGTAGCATCCCAATAGTCTCCAACATTGGCAAGCTTCAGTGTTTTCTCTATTCCAATATTTACTTTATTGATATTGATCGGCTTTCCAATGACAGGTAGCTCAACTTATGGTCCTTCTATTGCTCTCTGGCCTTCTGTTTCGGCGATGTTCACCTTCCTAGGATCATCGTCTTCATCAACATTGATGTTGTAGCAACCTTGCAGTTTCTAGAGGGGCATAGTCCATTCGTCCTCTTCTTGTTCCAAAGGGAGGCTAGATGCCTCCTCAAATACTTTATGTCTTACAATCTATAACGCTTGATCTACTGAAGGATATTGGCTTTCGAATAAGAAGGTGGTTACAAAATTATGAGTCATACCTTCCCAATCTGCAGTGATGAGGTGCAGTTCTGCTTGAAGATATCAGTTGATAGGGGTTGTGTCCAGTGTGTTAATGAATTTGTGAACCCACTACTTTTGAGGAATGTTGCTCCAGGATTCCTCGCAACTATGCACATGGTCCTTCAGACATATTTGACCTGTGTACCTAACTTTGCAGCCTTCTATTTTCTCTGAGAACCGCACTGTCATCAAAGTGCGACATTGTACCCAGTCTGTAGTGTTGTTTTTGTGTGTCCCCCACCATCTTGCTGGTGTTTCTTTCAAGGCCTCATCCATTTCCAACAATCTTTGTTGGATTGGTACGATTTCTTCAAAGTTCAACAAGAATGCTTCTAAATGATTTAGACCGTCAAAGGTGGGTAAGTTACTTACTGTTGTGTCAATCCAACGAACTTCTCTGGTCAATCTAGCACATCTCCTGGTAGATACTTCGTACATTTTTTTCTGCCAATTCTCCAATGCTTCTTCTGAATCTGATGAACATGTGCTCTGGTTGTCAATTTGTATATGTTTTCTAACTCATATGTGTGGTCTTCTTCTCTGATGGGATCTGTGTATCTGGGACCTTCGTCAGGATGCAAAAGGTGCGATAACCCTAAGGCCGTCACCTTCAAATGTCATTCGTCTTTTCTTTAAATCAACCACAGTGGAATTATTGAAAGCCCAATCAATTCCTAACAGCGCGGGGTAAGGACAACTATCATCAACTATCTCAATGACTTTGAAGTCCACTAATGTTTTGACCTCGTCAATGTCTACAGGGACATGTTCCAATCTTTCGAAGGGGATCATAGCTTGTTATTGGCCATCCTAAGCCTGATAGGGGAATAGATCAAATTAGGTTTTCCCATCAGTGCCCAGGTCTGCTTCGTCATGATGTTGACCTCTGACCCTAAGTCAAGGACCACATAGTCTATATCATACTCTCTAATTTGAGCGTTCAGGTGTAATTCTTTATTTGTCCTCCTCTTTTTGTATATTCGGTGTACTTCTCTACTTAGTAAGGGGTCTACCTTCCCTAGCTCGTACTGCCTAATTAAATTTTGTATCTCTTGTACAATGCTCTCATCCTGAATCAACTTAATGTAAGTATATAAGAATTCCATGAGCTTGCTTACCTCTTTTCCTTCTTTTGGCAAAGCAGACTGATTGAATGCTGGAGCATTCCATATTCTTTTACTTTTGGTCATGTCTTTGATGAAGAACCTTGATCTCCCCTGAATTCTTTTCTTTCCTCCTCAAACATTTTTTTTTTTTTTGCATCAAAAGTTTTTTTCTTCTCTGCAACTTTCCTAACTCCTGATTCTTCTGTAGTATTTCCTTAGGTCATTCTATCTTGTCCTGTAACATCACCTCCTCTAGTGATAACAAAGACTCTAGGATCTACTCTACGAGGTTCTTCTTTGATTAGTTGTATTTGTTGGTTTCCTCCTTGTTTCTCCTGAAGCTTGGCTAACAACGCATGACAGTCTTCTATGACATGTTCAAATGAATTGCAGTAACTACAAGTGGTACAAGGGTTCTGACATTCCCTTGCCAAGTGTCATGGTTGCACACAGTTATAACAGATGATTTGTCTTCGACCTCGACCCATACCTACTCATCTTCCTCTTCTTCTGAATCCACCACGAGGGTTGAAGTTTCCTCTTCCTGGGGAATTATACTGCGTAGTGCTTCCTTCTTGCTGTACTTCACCTTGAATATTATATATGTATCTTAATCTTTCATGCATGATCTCATAGGCCCTACAATCCCTATCATCATGTCCTACCAACTTACAGAATGTGCAATACATATTTGTGGGTGTCTAAACATATTTTTCATGTAATAACACTCACCAGAGTGGTGTTTGTTTGTACATACCTTGCAACAGGGTAGGGTGACTTGCTTCAAAGGGCTCGTGGCTCCAGAGGCCAATTATTCGTGAAATAGGGGAAAGTGATTCTTTTCATGGCCTTCTGGTTTTCATCTAACACACCAGATGTCTTCTCTTTTATCTTTTCCCTTGTCTTTCTTCATATCTTCGACCTGCAGAGACAAACTGGTTAGCTGACTCAAGATTTGACTCATACCTGAGCTGGATTCTCCCATAGGGGCTGATTCTAACTTCATGGCGATATCCAGCACCTCAGACTACGAAGCAATCTTATATTGCATCAGAGGGACTCTGATGTGTGGTAAAAGGGTAGCAATGAACCATTCCTTGTTCTGCTCATCTGGAATCTGAAAAGTCAACCGAAATGTTAAAGTCTTGAACCTCTGATCGAATTCCCAAACATGTTCAACTACTTTTTGCTTGATCTCTTTCAGCTTTGTAATACATTGTGAATTTGACTTGGGTTTCTTGAACTCTTCAATCAATACATTATTAATCTCATCCAACGAATTAGGCTGTGTAAGTCCTTGGACAAGCTTCATGTACCAGCTTAGTGCATGATCTCTTAGGGTAGTACTAAACTGATCTCTTTTAACAGCTTCATCGGTGACATCCTTAATATTCCATACGGCTTCACATAGGAACCAGTGTTGATCAGGATCTTTAGATCCATCTCCTATAAAGATAGGGAGCCTCATCTCATCTACCATAAAGCTTCCTAGGTTTCTTGTCTGAGTATATGCTAAGCTGCTAGTAATAGTACTCTGAGGACTCTGGTGACTTTGATTGTTCTGATTGCTTAGTGTTGTTGAAACAACATGAGGAGTAATAGTGCTTACTTCAATGGTCTGTGCAGTTCCTGAAGCTTCTGGCTCTTCTCGGCAAGGTTCTTCAGCTTCCCCATCCTTTGCCCTAGCGGGTTCTGAAATCTCTTCGTCTGTCATATCTTCCTCTTCTCCACTATACAAACCCGCATCCCCATAGTTCTCCTTAAACAGATTTGCAAGAGGAACTTCTTTGAACACTCTCCCACTGCGCATATGTTCAGCCTCTGTGTCGTTGTCGCTAGATGAATTCTTGAACATTAGCTTTTTCGAACCCGACCAACTACTGTATCTTCAAGATGTTCTTCTCATGCAATAACATCTTGATTCTCAACTTTAGAAAGTGTAAATTTTTTCCTCTGAGTCCCTTGAAGAAATATATCTCGGCTTGGAGATATGATTCTACTTTGTCAACAACAAACTCGATGATCTAACACATTATCACAATAATACTAAGAATACTAAGAATACTCCTACAACCTAACACATTATCTTCATACAACTTGTGCAGTAGGTTGTAGGAAGATAAAGAATACTAAGTTGTATCTCATATCTAACACATTATCACAATAGCAACATATCAAATGACAAAGAACACAACATCAATCACACATAACACGAGATATACGTGGTTCACCCTCTCTCTAGGGCTATGTCCACAGAACTGTTCTTTATAATATATTAAGATGAAGCATACAGTTCTTATCTGCGCTCTTAGCTAGCAAATCTTCTCTCTTCTCCTCTCTGTCCCTCCCTTCCCTGCGCACCCAAATGCATGGTTGATATTCGCACCCAACTGAAGATCTTACAATACCAGAAGGCTCTGCACTTAGCACTTATTTCCCACACAACAATAATTACTCATGCCAATAACAAAACTAGAACGAACAATACCAACCATAACAACAACCCATCCCAGGTCCTTTAGACCTTTATTTATACATTACAATAGCTCTTGGACACCTTTAGGTTAAAACCTAGGTGTCAAAACCCTAGATACCAAAACCCTAAGTGTCTCAAACCCTAGGTCAACTTGACCCATGTTTACAGGGCTTTGCCAACCTGTCTTTCCTTCCTTGTGGCACGATGCTCCAAAGCATCCAACGATGGATTTTTCCACTTGCTGAGTTGTCCACAATCCCTCTTCATTGATGATATTTCATCCTCGATCTCTTTGTCCAACAACTTGCTTTCTTTTACTTCGCTCCATCTTTTCTTCTCTTCTGCTCACTTCGACCCAGTCTCAGTCACCGTGTCTTTCGCGCAGTTCACATTTATCCTTTTCTGCCCTGATATTCGCTTACTTTCACACCCAAGGGACAACAATACTTGCCAAAGATTGAAGGTAATAATTAGTAATATCGCTCTCCAAGCCTATGTGAGCTTGGTATCTCTGATAATATATGTGCAGAAGACTGGATAGGAATCCATCATTCGATTCTATACATTAGAGATTGTGTTGAAGTCAGAGCAGAGCATCATGTCATGAAGGTGCAACGTTTCAAGAATTGAAACTTTTTCACGGTAACCACTACTGACGATCTTGTTATCAGGCGACTTGCAAGTAAGGATAAGGACACTGTTTTTTCCACGGATGCAATCCTGGCTACATTGATGTGTGCTCCACGTTCAGTCTATTCATGAATGTGGTTCCTCACTTTGAATGGTATGAATTAATTTGATCCAAAGTATTCTATAGTTGATGTGTCTGCCAGAAAGATGGAAACTCAACAAGGTGTTTTTTTGACAAGTGAGCTCAAAGACAATGACAACAAACTTGCAAAATGGACAACTCAAGCTCTTCTTGCAAGTGCATATGTTATAAATTTCCAAACTCATTTTCATGCACTGCAATGTCCATTCTTGAATTGCATGAGAAACTACAACAACAAATGACCCGGGATTCAAAGAAATCACTGCATCAGTCCGTAGTTCGATCCAACTTCACCAGACTTGTTGCAGATCCATATGGATTGAGGACTGTCACAGAGGTAATTTTATTGTAGGAGACTGTTCCAAAAAATTCACGATGATTCTGCTTCCCAGTGGAAAGGTCATCATGTGCATTCCCATGGGAACCGTGTTACTCGAGGTTGTCATCGTTCATGCTCAGAATCAATTTAGTATTATTATGATCTTGCGTGATTTATAAAACACGCATGAAAGGAAGTGGGATTAATCCTAGTTCCATGTCTACTATACTCAAAATAAATGTATTGCAAAGTCTGGAGAACGTTTTGAGAAAAAAAAAACAATGGCCATGTCATGCTCACCGATTTTGAACCTGACCATAGCTCCAGTGGTGGATGCCACATATATAGATGCGCATTTTGCTAAGTTAGAGCTATTTCACAAAATCAAATTGCTATAGTGATAAGGAGGATTGAGAATGGCGCAGGTAATCTTGGGAAACACGGGATTTGATACACTAGAGGTGTGGATGAAGGAAGCCAATAATTTACAGTTGTCGAACTGTGATATCTTCCCTCAGCACACACATATTGCAACTGATCGATCCTATCGGATCCATGTATATCCAGAGTGATTCCACATTGATGGATGCATACATATTCAACCTTAATTTCTGCATAGATCTGCACAATATCACTGTGAGTTGTTTCCACTCAAGATCTGCCACAAGATCAACAAATGTTTCGCCGCTCCCATCACCCTTGTCGATCTCTGGCGGTGGAGATGTTGGCGGAGGAATGAGTTATTTGAGCCTGGACCCTATTCTCATCTAAAATACGATGTGGGAATGTGTAATTGCATTCAGTCATTAGGGTTTTGATGTCGAGCCATATTTTAGCCGAGAATATACCATACACATATCTTTTGGTTCTAATCATGGAAATTATCCTTTCTCATCTACATATGGTTGTCATTCATTCGGACATGAGGTAGTGAGAAAATATATCCTTTGTTTATCTTGCGATTGGATGCAATGACGCTGGTGGTTTATTGAAGCTCGTTGTGAGAAATAAGCATAAGCACATGTTTGGCACATTAAAATTGAAGTAATTGCCATATAAAAGCCCTGAAATTGGCTTGAAATCATCATGTAAAATGATTATGAAACATTGTAATGGATTTTTAGCCACTCTTGAGTGAGGAGAGTGAGAGGCATTATTTTGCGCCTTAAGCCTTAAGTGGCTTCATTTTGTAATCATTATGTAAACAGTTGAATGAGGAAATTTTCCTAAGCCATATTGGCATTCATTGTAAACTTGACCAATGAGTATGATTATAAACTCTTGGCAAGTAAGGTACTCCAAATATGTAATACATGTATCATCAACTACAAGTTGCAAGTTATGCAGATGTGGGCTTCGACATTTCATCTCTGAAGAACAGAGGTGAAGGAGAAAAGGAATGTGCCTTTTTCCAGACATTTTCTTTGCAACATGATGCAAACGAGGTCCAACCTATCACCCCGTAGGGTTTCTTCACCGACCTCCTGTTCACAGGATCGATTACAAATCCCCTCTTCGGCCCGAAGAACTCTAAGGTTCTTCTATTTCCCTATCGGGAAATCTGCACCCACAGTTTCTCTTCTCTCTCGCGCTCCTCCTTCCTTAACTTCTCAGAGGATCGCAACTCGCGACTTCGAGAATCCAACAGTCAAGCGCTACACCCTCGGATCCCCAAGACCCGATGGTCAATCAACTCGCTGACTTTTCCCTTTGTTGGGACTTTTGCTCTATCACGACCTCGCTCTATCGCGACCTCGCTACTCGCAATACCAAACTTTTGGTTCTCCAACCTCTGATACCCGAGGTACCGAAACTCCGATGCGCACGTGTGACTTGACCCGTCCACGCCCGTCACTTCTATCGGGACTTCACGACTCGCGAATCCTAATGCCAATACTTCGGGACTTCTCACGGCGAGACCCCGAGGTCTTCGTGCCACCTGTATTCTACTTTGCCGCTTTGTTAGGGCCACCTGTCCTCTCAATGGTCGGGATCTCGCTCCTCGCGACCTCGCGATCCTCGTGACCAAACTCTCGAGCCTTTTCTCTCGAGGCTCCGATGCACGATCCCACGTGCGGATCCAACAGTCCTCCACGATCCAAATCCAACGACTATCTCCTTCTTGCCCCTCGCGTCTTCGCGACTTGGGACGCCCAACACTTGGGCCTTCAACCTGCGAACTCCCGAGCTCGCGAGATCTCTCGATCTCTGCCACGCGTCCTCTCAAATGGACGATCCAGATCTCCTCGCTACTTCACCACTTCGCTTCCTCGCGCCTCGTGAATTTGAGTGCCGAGTACTTGGGCGTTCACCTTACGAACTCTGAGTTCGTGAGATCCCTCGATCTCTGCCCACGTGCCCTCTGCCAATGGACGGCTCTGATCTTCTCGCGCCTCGCGTCCTCGTGACTTTGAGTACCCAAAGCTTGGCTCTTAACCTGCAAACTCCCGAGTTCATGAGATCTCTTGATCTCTGCCACGTGCCCTCTGTCAACAGACGACTCCGATCTTCTTGGGGCTTCTCTCCTCCTGTCTACGAGGGCTTAACTTCCTCGCAGCTTCTGCAGATCCGACGGCTATCGGGTATCTATCCCAGATCTGACGGCTTAGATAATTCTCCTCATGCGCTCCTCCTCCAAAGGTTAAACTCCGCGCAACTCTTGCAGATCCAACGGTTGTCGAGGATTCTGAGCAAGATATAATGGCTCAGATCCCTTTATCCGGTACGCTCCTTCTCGGATGCTTCCTGATCGTGAACAACAATGGTCCAGATTCTATTAGCTGATCCAATGGCCGATGTTGCTCCTCCCGAGCTTTGGCACTCTTCCTTCCCACTCTTGGAAGAATTCCCAAGGTTCCTAAGGCCTCAACCTTTTGTCTGTTTTCTTCTGCGAGCTCTACAACCTCGAGCCTCGTTGTGCGTTCTCCACGATGCTATTCCTTCTGAGATTGTTCTCAAATATTTGGAGATTTTACCTCTACCTCTCGTAGAGTCTTCGCACATATACCATGTTGTCTCTCCTGAGCTTCTTCGAACGCTCAAACCCCTTGAGGGATTTTATCCTTTTTCTCCTTCAGATGGAGAATGAAATGGATGCCCTCCTGGCTATCCTTCTGCTCAAGCCTCCCTCTCGCTGAGTCCTTATGGGTGTTCAGCAACCCAGTAAAAGTCCCTCAGTGGACTCTTCTTTCAGCTAGCATAACTCAAAGAGTTCTTTGTTCTCCTATGCCTGCTTGCACACTTTCTCGATGCCCTCCTGGTGGAGTCTCTTCTCCTGTGCACCACTGTACACACGCTCAATTCCCTCCTGACAGAGCTTCTCGGAATCCTCAGTGATTCTGGTCTTCTAAACTCACAACAAAGTTCCTTCCTCTGTGCACTCCTTGCACACACACGCTCAATGCCCACCTGGTAGAGCTTCTCAGAACTCCTCAGAGCTTCTGACTTCTATCTTCAAACTCTCAACAGAGTTCTTCCTTCAGCACCTCGTGCTTACGCTCAATGCCCACCTGGCAGAGCTCCTACAGAACTTACAACAAAGTTCTATCTGCAACTGTATTTCAGCTACACAACCTTGCCTCTTGAGGTGTTCAGCAACCTCACAGGTCTTATTCCTGAGTTGTTGACTTCAGTCCTGTGCCCCAGCACGTCTTTGTCTGACTCTCAGAGTTCAGAAGTGCATCCTCAGTGCACCGACTCTTAGAACCCTCAATGTTCTATCACACCCTCTTGGTATGAAGCCTCAAAGACCTCCAACCTGAATCAAATGAACTCCTGCAGAATGCACAACTACAGTATACATTCACAACATATCTATGGAGCACACACAGACATACATATAAGACAGAATAATGCAGGAAAAACTGCTCTGTTATATTAACAATGGCAAATGCCTGTATTTTACAATGGTGTTCCTCGAGCTCTCTCTGGCTCTCTCACACAACCCTCCTACTCGACTAACTCAAAATGAGATCTAAAATCTCTTTTACCTGAGGTGCTCATCGAGCGCTTCCCTCCAGGTTCACCTACTCTATTAAATTACAATTAATGATTGTCTAGTCCAGCGCTTGGATCTAGATCTCAGCTGATCTAGCATTAAAGTCGATCCTATCTAACGCCTGCACAAAGGCACAACTTTCCTGGCTCAACAGCCTAAGCACATTAAATTTACATTCATTTCAAATTCAAATGAGGTTGCGCCTCCCTTTTAGCATATGAATGCATGCACGCTGATGTGGCTGGTTGGTTGGCTGGCTGACATGGAGCGATGCTCCTGCATCATACTCCACAGCTGCAAAAATCATGAGCTCCTGCTCATGAGCTTCCCCTGTAAGGGGTTGGAAATCCTCCTGGATCCCAAATCAGTCTTTGGAGCTTTCCATCTGCTCCATCCTGCTGCTGCTGCTGCTTCTCTGTCCAACTTCTCCCTGCTGGCTGTGTGTGCTGACTCTACCATCAGCCTTCTGATCTCCTCTATCACTTCATCCAGATGCACCAGTGGCTGGCTCTGTTGTTGCAGTCTCCTCAGCTGCAAAATGTTTTGGCACATGGGCAGATCACTATGATCTCCCATGCCATCTTCTTCATCTTCATCTTCCTTTGTGGCCTCAAGTTGCCACTCTACTGTAGACTTCAGCTCTGCAGTCTCTTCTTGACTGACCTGCTGCTCAGTCATCCTCTTCTCTGATAGCTCAATTTCTTCCAGTTCTCTTGCTGGCTCTGGATTGTTCAACCAATCCTCCAGCATCTCCAGCTCCATCTCCCATGGAGTGATAACTGTATCTGCTCACTCCTCGGCTTCTTTTGCTACTATCTTCTGTGCTACATCTTCTTTCTTTTCAGCTCCCTGGATGAATATGCTGAGACATTCCTCAGAATGCTCGCTTTCTCCTTCTGCTTCTGCTTCCTCTTCTGCTGTCAGCTCCACTTTCCTTTTGACAGTCATCTCTAGCTGTGACTGTTCTGCTGTTGCACCATCTGCAACACAAATTTCTGCCTAATCCTGGGCACATGGTAGGAATACTCCAATTCCCCCAATCATCAAAAGACCATCCTGATCTTCCTCCTTTGTCAACTGCACCTGCTGATCCAAATTCACCTTTGAGATCACCTACTCTATCATCTCCCCTGGCTGATTCCAACTCACTTCTAAGTTTATGAGACCCTCAGATAGTCTCATCTGCTCATCCCTGCCCACCTGAAAATATGGGATGCTTCCACTGCTTCCTTGGCAGACTATGAGATCAACCGATCCCATTTTCATCAACACTCCTTGTTGAATTGAACTCTCCATCGAGCCCCTGAGACCTTCAGATGGCCTCGCATTTTCATCTCTGCCCACCTGGGAGTTCAATACGCTTCCGTTGCCCTCCTGACAGTCTTCGATGCTTCCACTGCCCTCCTGGCGGTCTTCGATGCTTCCACTACAATCCTTGCAGTCTTCGAGATCCTCATCTGATCTCCTTTCATTGCCCAGCTGGCAATGTGAAATTCCCTGGCTGTCCCCATGACAGTCTGTGAGATCCTCAACTGATCTCAACTCATTGCCCTCATCGCAAAATGGAACTTCTATTCTGCCCTCCTAGCAGTCCTTGAGATCCTCAGACGGTCCCAATTGATCTTCTTCATCATCCCAATCATCGAGACCCTTTCCAGTCTCTGGCCAATAGTGATCAATCATCTCTTCCTCTGTGGCCTTGAGGTTTTCAGCATACCTCAACCATTTTCTCAACAACCCGTGCTATCTCATGACCATCAGCTCTCTGACTGGCCATTTTTCTTTTGCCTTCTTCATGGACAAATTTCTCATTCGTCTCATCCTCCTATCCTGCCGCATCCGCAGTTCGAGCTTCTCTATGTCTGCTTTTAGTTCATAGAGTTCTCTAGTTTCTTCTTCATCCCATTCGGCAAGCCTTTCTGCCTTGCTCTTCTTTCTATGGCCTTCAGTAGCCATTTTTCTATGTCTATCTGCCTCCTTGACAGATCTGCTACTGTCACTCTGCATCTTGAGTGTGTCCAGCTTCATCTTCTCACAGTCCTGCTGACTGTCTCCTTGATCGTTTCCTACCTGCAAACAATTATTACAGAGTCCTCCAACACTCTGTCTTCTTCCTGCTCCTCTGTCTACAATATACAAACATATTCCCGCTCTGATACCACTTGATGCAAACGAGGTCCAACCTATCACCCCGCAGGGTTTCTTCACCGACCTCCTGCTCATAGGATCGATTACAAATCCCCTCTTTGGCCCGAAGAACTCTAAGGTTTTTCTATTTCCCTATCAGGAAATCTGCACCCACATTTTTTCTTCTCTCTCACGCTCCTCCTTCCTTAAATTCTCGTAGGATCGCAACTCGCGACTTCGAGAGTCCAACAGTCAAGCGCTACACCCTCGGATCCCCGAGACCCGATGGTCAGTCAACTCGCTGACTTTTCCCTTTGTTGGGACTTTTGCTCTATCGCGACCTCGCTACTCGCGATACCAAACTTTTGGTTCTCCAACCTCCGATACCCGAGGTACCGAAACTCCGATGTGCACGTGTGACTTGACCCCTCCACGCCCATCACTTCTATCGGGACTTCGTGACTCGCGAATCCTAATGCCAATACTTCGGGACTTCTTGCGGCGAGACCCCGAGGTCTTCGTGCCACCTGTATTCCTCTTCGCCGCTTTGTTAGGGCCACCTGTCCTCTCAATGGTCAGGATCTCGCTCCTCGCGACCTCGCGATCCCCGTGACCAAACTCTTGAGCCTTTTCTCCCGAGGCTCCAATGCACGATCCCACGTACGGATCCAACGGTCCTCCACGATCTAGATCCAACAGCTATCTCCTTCTCGCCCCTCGCGTCTTCATGACTTGGGACGCCCAACGCTTGGGCCTTCAACCTGCGAACTCCCAAGCTCACGAGATCTCTCGATCTCTGCCATGCGTCCTCTCAAATGGACGATCCAGATCTCCTCGCTACTTCACCACTCCGCTTCCTCGCGCCTCGCGACTTCGAGTGCCGAGTACTTGGGCGTTCACCCTGCGAACTCCAAGTTCGCAAGATCCCTTGATCTCTGCCCATGTGCCCTCTGCCAACGGATGGCTCCGATCTTCACGTGACTCGTGTCCTCGTGACTTTGAGTACCCAAAGATTGGATCTTAACCTGCGAACTCCCGAGTTCGCGAGATCTCTTTATCTTTGCCATGTGCCCTCTGTCAATGGACGGCTCCGATCTTCTCGGGGCTTCTCTCCTCCTGTCTACAAGGGCTTAACTTCCTCGCAGCTTCTGCAGATATGACGGCTTCCAGGTATCTGTCCCAGATCTGACGGCTTAGATAATTCTCCTCATGCGCTCCTCCTCCAGAGGTTAAACTCCGCGCAACTCCTGTAGATCCGACGGTTGTCGGGGATTCTGAGCGAGATCTAACGACTCAGATCTCTTTCTCCGGTACACTCCTTCTCGGATGCTTCCTGACCGTGAACACCAACGGTCCAGATTCTATCAGCTGATCCAATGGCCGATGTTGCTCCTCCCGAGTTTTGGCGCTCTTCCTTCCCACTCTTGGAAGAATTCCCAAGGTTCCTAAGGCCTCAACCTTTTGTCTGTTTTCTTCTGCGAGCTCTACAACCTCGAGCCTCACTGTGCGTTCTCCACGACGCTATTCCTTCTGAGCTTGTTCTCAAATCTTTGGAGATTTGACCTCTACCTCCCGTAGAGTCTTCACACATATACCACGCTGTCTCTCCTAAACTTCTTCGAACGCTCAGACCCCTTGAGGGATTTTATCCTTTTTCTCCTTCAGATGGAGAATGAAATGGATGCCCTCCTAGCTATCCTTCTGCTCAAGCCTCCCTCTCGCTGAGTCCTTATGGGTGTTCAACAGCGCAGTAAAATTCCCTCAGTGGACTCTTCTTTCAGCTGGCAGAACTCAAAGAGTTCTCTGTTCTCCTGTGCCTGCTTGCAAACTTTCTCGACGCCCTCCTGGCGGAGTCTCTTCTCCTGTGCACCACTCTACACACGCTCAATGCCCTCCTGGCAGAGCTTCTCTGAATCCTCAGTGATTCTGATCTTCTGAACTCACAACAGAGTTCCTTCCTCTGTGCACTCCTTGCACACACACGCTCAATGCCCACCTGGAAGAGCTTATCAAAACTCCTCAGAGATTCTGACTTCTATCTTCAAACTCTCAAAAGAGTTCTTCCTTCAACACCTCGTGCTTACGCTCAATTCCCACCTGGCAGAGCTCCTACAGAACTTATAGCAAAGTTCTGTCTGCAACTGTGTTTCAGCTACATAGCCTTGCCTCTTGAGGTGTTCAGCAACCTCACAGGTCTTCTTCCTGAGTTGTTGACTTCAGTCATGTGCCCCAACATGTCTTTGTCTGACTCTCAGAGTTTAGAAGTGCATCCTCAATGCACCGGCTCTTAGAACCCTCAGCTTTCTGTCACACCCTCCTGGTATGAAGCCTCAAAGACCTCCAACCTGAATCAAACGAACTCCTGCAGAATGCACAACTACAGTATACATTCACATCATATCTATGGAACACATACAGACATACATATAAGACAGAATAATGCAAAAAAAATTGCTCTGTTATATTAACAATGGCAAATGCCTGTATTTTACAATGGTGTTCCTCGAGCTCTCTCTGGCTCTCTCACACAACCCTCCTACTCGACTAACTCAAAATGAGATCTGAAATATCTTTTACCTGAGGTGCTCATCGAGCGCTTCCCTCCAGGTTCACCTACTCTATTAAATTACAATCAATGGCTGTCTAGTCCAGCGCCTGAATCTAGATCTCATCCAATCTAGCATTAAAGTCGATCTTATCTAACGCCTGCACAAAGGCACGGCTTTCTTGGCTCAATAGCCTAAGCACATTAAATTTACATTCATTTCAAATTCAAATGAGGCTGCGCCTCCCTTTTAGCATATGAATGCATGCACGTTGGCGTGGCTGGTTGGCTGACATGGAGTGATGCTCCTGCATCACAACAGTTGTAAGTGTTGGCTTTGCATTTTGATTCTGAAGTACATGGGTGAAGGAGTCTTGAAGGAATGTGCCTTTTGAAGACATTTGCATACAGATAAAGTTGATACTTTTGGAGACCAAAAGGTTCTTTTGTGGGGAGCCGTGATCCAGGTAGATCTCCACACATGGAGGGGACTTTACTTTTTTCACCAAGTTGATTTGAAGTTGGAGACAAAGTGGTGAAAGTGGTGAATTTATGAATTTATGAGTTTTATAATCTCATGCATTTTATTAATGCTTTGTGAGATAAGCCTCATGCATTTATCATTTTATTTGATTCATGCTTTGTGAGATGCTCATGCATTTTATTATGCTTTAAATGAGATTTTGAAAAACTCATGCATTTAATTCATTTTTGTAAAAATGATTTATACTTGTGAGGGAAAATGTGTCTCACGTATTTTTCATTAAAATTGTAATTATGGAAATTGGTTTTTATGTAAGAAACCACCTCACACCAATTTGCCATTATTCTCAATTATAGGTTGAGAGAATCAAGGGCATGGATGAAGAGCCTTGGGTGGTTTTGAGACTTTTCCCATTATGTGCTTGAAGATAGTTTGAGACCTAAATTTATGTATCTTGTTTTTCCTCTTTTGTAATTAGATCTTATTACTGTGGATCTAGGAATTAATGCTCTTTTTTTAAGAGAGAGAGAGAGAGAGTAAAAACTATATAATGCCTTATGTGAGCCCTATGTAGGGGCAGAGTAAGGAGGAGAGTAATGAAGAACTAATGAGGGGAGTTAGAGAGACATAGTGCTACTACTCCTAAGAACTGAGAGACTTATCCATGTAAGGAATTTTCCTTCTTGATGTATGGAGAGATATGAGTGTGAGAAGTCTTCTTGAATCCTCATTGAAGGAGAAGACATCTCTTATGTAATCACTTATGAGAAGGTCCAAACATATTTGAAGAAGTAATGAAAGTGATCAACATTCCAATTGAAGTGGGTCCAGAGACGCATCCCAGGAGGGGCGAACTCCGTTGCCAACATCATTTGTCTCTCTCTTGTATTTTCATATGCTTATTCCATTTTGAGTTCATGTGTTTTATGTATTATTGTTTAAAATCATGGTTAGTAATGGACTCATATGCCCTTTAATCCTTATGAAAATAATTCATCAGAAAATGATACTCGATTGAAAACTTGTGTAGAGTAAGTAATCACCTGTTTTTAGATCACCAGAGGTGTGGGAGAATGTCGATAAGCATAGGGATTCAATTTTTTAGCAGGTGCAGGAGGTAAAGACTGTGCTAGAGCAATTAAAAATCAGGGAAGAAAAGCAACAGAAAGACACACCAGTGAAGACTATGGAAGGTGTGCCATTAGGAGAAACATTCCAGATCATGGCGTAGGGGAGTGTAAACTTTACCATAACACCTGAGATGTTGTTCATTGATGAGGAGACAACACATAAACCCTTGAAGGACATTGAGACATTGGAATTGGAATTTCCCAATATCCCAACAAAGGCGCTGTATAAATTACATATTAGTGTTGTGCAATAAATTCAGTCCAGGCAAGGTCCGATGCGACGAACTTACAAATAGCGCAGGAGGAAAATATCAAATTGAAGGAAGTAATCAACCAAGAAGGACATGAAAATAAGATAGCATAAAAAAAGGTAGAAGATATGGATAAGTACATTGGTGCAGTATTTCGAACCATCCTAGACAATGCAAAATCAGAGGGAGTATCTATTGAAGAAAAGATGGGAAAAATAGTGCAGGCCTTGGAGCAGTACAAGGACTAGATAAAGGAGTTGTAGGAGTGCACAATACCCACTAATCCTCCAAAAGTTATAGCGCAACGAGAGAAAGACGCAACAACATCTACAGAAAGCATAGCGCAGGCGATACAAAGAATAACAGAGTTGTTGGAGAAGAGCTCTCAACTGTGGAC
This sequence comes from Picea sitchensis, assembly GCA_010110895.2. Classification (NCBI taxonomy): domain Eukaryota; kingdom Viridiplantae; phylum Streptophyta; class Pinopsida; order Pinales; family Pinaceae; genus Picea; species Picea sitchensis. Next base: position 293,514 of record SNQJ01S0000623.1, read on the forward strand.
ACAACTCTTAGAAGATGGGAGCTTGCAAGACCTGCAAGGAAGGGAAGATAAACTGCATGCAGTAATGGAAGATATAAAATAATGACAGAAGATAGTTTCATTGCCCGAGAAAATCAAGACTACGGTAGAAATAAAGAGCCTACAAGAAGAGGAGAAAGCAGTGCAAGCATAAAATATTGCAAGACAGGCTCAGTTGGAGCCCCTACAGAAAAAGTCAGAGCATATGGTCATGGAGATCGACGTAGTGAAAATGCACATAGAACAGATAGGCTTGGAGGGGGGAGAAATATTGATACCTCCAGTCACCATGCAGATGGTGGAAGCCATGACGGAGAAGAGAAACCAGGATAAGGAGCAATGCCAACATATAGTAGAGATGTATGAAGCACTAGCACAGGAAATAAAAGATGCAGAAGTCTATGAGTGATTCGGGATGAGTCATGATATCAGTGTTGGGGGCCTATTGGCGTAGACCAATTTTTGGGAGAATCAAGGAAGTTTTGAAGGAATCAAAGAAGTGCCAAAAAATAGGAGAGCGCATTGGAATTAGAAGAAAAGAAACGATGAAAAAATAGGAAAAAACAACACCGAGAAAAGCAGTGACAAAGTGGACAAATTGTTGCAGAGCAGTTGGAAAGTGGAAAAGTGCCGACTTGGAGAAATGGTTGGATCAAGGCCCATCCGATATTAAGTCAAAGAGAAAGTGGACAAACCTAATCCGCTTAGGGTTAGGGTTTTTGTAAGGTCTTTGCCCCATTTTATTGTATAAGTAGAATGTATTAGGACAATGAGAGGGTTGTCCTTTTTTTTGGTGTGTGTGTCTCGTTGAGGTTGTAGTAGATCCTTTAGTTGAGTAAGAGGTCTTTTTGAGAGACTGGTGCGATCTGTGGAGATTGAATGTAATGGGGAAATAATTGTACAGTGTGCAACACTAGATTTTGCAAGAATATGAATAAAGAGCAAAAGGGACAAATTTGTGTGAACGTAGCCTAGGAGGGGGTGAACCACAGTATATATGTGTAATGTGTGTGAATGTTTCATTTCTTACTGTTATATTTGAGTTATCCATCTTTATGATAAATATGATAATTGTTAAATGTTATATTACTGTGCACTAAGGAAAATATCCTAAAATCTGCAGAATAGCACTAAGTAAATGAATGTCATAGCTAGTGTTTAGATCTGAAGCTTATGGAATAGTAGATGAATACCTATCATGGAATACATGCGGCTATAATGGTTAATGAAGTCTTTTTGGAATATTAGTGTAACTAAGATCTAATGGGGGTTTGAGGGCTAGAAAAGAGTAGATCCAATACATATGAGAGAGAAACACATCCCATCCTAGGGTTGTAGACATCTGAGTCTTGTGGCCATCCATTGAAGCCATCTCAGGTGAGACTGCACAGTGCACTTTGTGCGTTGTGTTGCCTTCTGGTATCCAGAAGGGTTGATGGAAGAAGAGAAGTTGGTAATCCTTTAGCTAGAACCTGGGTCATCCCATAAGTAAACCAACATTGAGGATATCTTAGATAATTTTACACCTATCTACATATTTATATTTTCATTTGCAAACATAAAAGTGGTTGCTGTGTAAAAGAGGAAAAATCTACCTTGTAAATTGAGAGACCAAAACAATAGAAAGTGAGCTACTATAAATGCATGTCCATGCTTCTATATGGCTCCAAATTTAGTGGTCTTAGTTTTGGGGTGAATTTAATAACATTCTAAACCTATATATGTGATTTGAAGGGCATTTTCAAATGAATAAGGACTCGTACCTTGAACCAAGATTCAAGACTTTTTGTAAAATAGAGGGTAAATCTGTCTTACAATAAAATGCATGCTTAAGACTCATATTCCCTGACAATTGAGTGGTTCAAATTCTAGAGTTTGTATTTTATCATTTTACATACGTTCATACCTTTATTTTTGCATTTTGAAACAAAAAACCCTCTGTTGTGCATAAAGGCTAAAAATTGTCTTGTAAACGCAAAAAAATGCATTAAAATTCATGAAAACAGGGCATGATGAAAAATGCACACCCTAGGAAGAAACATCCATGTATGGTGTTGGTAATTTATAAGTTACAAGATAGTGGATATGTTATAAACTCTAAACACTATATAGTAGGGTGATTTGTGCCTAGAATTAGTAAATGGTTGAAATATAAATTGGTTTGGGATTACATGCATGAATAAATATGTATTGTTACATTTGTAACTTTGAATTGCTTTAAAAGTTGCTTCTAGTTATTCTCAAAGAATAACTAGCAAAAATACAACATCATAGAGCATATATATCTACATCTATAAGCAAATGTAGATTGTGATAATGAATTAGAAAATTGTTCAACTTGTCGTGCTTGAAGCTTCCTATTTTCTTCTAGAAATTATTCAACATCTTAATAGTTGAAAACTTTGTCCTTAGGTAGGTTTGGTTGCTCAGTAATAGGAATTATTCATATTTCTGCATCATCTGACATAGATTGCCAAAAACGAATTATAAAATTAAAATGCAAACTATTTACATTAAAAACCTCTAATGATAAAGGAGACCTTACTTTGATAGGAATGTAAATTGAACCTTGTATAAAAATTTACCACGAAGCATAACTACATAAACAAACTAGCAGAATTCTTGAAACTGTGTTTGTTTTTCTAGGACATATGCAATCTTTAGGGTGAGACAAACACCCCACAATTCATGAATCTGTGTTTGTTTTTCTAGGATAGATGCAATCTTTACAGTGAGACAAACACCTTGCAACATTATAATTGTAAGGCATCCATAAAATTATATTATTTGCATGTAGATATACATGTCACAATAGCAATCATATCACCATGAAACACTAAAGTTCTATGAGCTTCAACAAGTTCTGGTTATTCTTATTTCTAGGAATGTATGATAAATGGATAGGAAAACAATATTTCTAGACTGATAAAGAAATATTCCCACCTTGATGGTAGAAAAAACATAACGCTCACAATTATTAACCGCTACATGGGCATTGTTGACTTGAGATGTGTTAAAATTGTTTTGTTAACTGATTAACATGTTCCATGCTAGGATTGTTTTGGAGGGATTAAGAGTGGAGATTTCAAGGAACCTCAAGTTGTTATTTAAGACAATTGAATACATTAGATCTTAGGGTAGTATTATGATCAATACAATTTGGAATGTAAGGCATTTTCAAGGCACATGAACACAGTCAATAAAGGTTAAAAACAAAGTTATGTTATAATATTGAATATACATAATTTATCATCAAAGAAAACTACCAGGAAATGACATCAACAATATCAACATGAATCTTTGGCAATTGTGCACATACACTAACTAAAATGGAAAAATTAGTACTACATGCCCACATCTATGAGTTCGTGAGGCAATAGATTTTATAATCACATCACACATAGGCTAGTTGTTAGTTCCATTTCCATTATGAATACCTCCATAAATCATTACAGAATAAAATGTTATATGACTAAATAATAATTAAATAAATAAAGAGACATATCAACATGTATGAGACTCTAGAAAGATTAAAATGGAATACCTAAATGAGATTCTCTTGGTTTCAAGAACAATTTATTCTCTACTGAACAAAGCCAACCATGTGAAGGTGGAAGCTCATTTTTCCCCTCCCCCCTCTTGCATCACTTTCAATTCCCCATACTCAATCTATCTAATGGAAATACTTGAAAGTGGCATAGTACAATTCATGCATAGAAAGTAGAAAAAAAAAACTTAAAGGTAAATGAAATAAAGAATGTGCGTGTAGATATGTGGTTTTGTACATACAAAACATATAAGATTCATCCATAAGAAGGTAGAAAAACAAAAAATGTAGCAACAAATAGTTTATATTAATAAATTTTATCATCAAAATGTGTTTCCATTATACACATGTCTCATAATATACACAATCACTTTTTTTTTTAGTTTGTATATATTTGTCGATTGGCTCATCATTTTATTGATCCCTTTTAGTTTTTGGGCCCTCTCTTGGTTCTAATTGATTATGCATGCTCTTATGCATTCAATATCTAGTCATGTACTCTCCATGGCATGCAGGCTACTGTAAAGGGGCATCTACTACAATAAATAAAGGGTTAAAATGATATGGTTAGTTGTTATTCACACATGTAGTTCATTAATACAAATATCATTACAATATTTTTACCAGGTTGACTATTCAAGACCATTGGTTTGGTTTCCATGTGCTCATGCTCTCTCCAAGCATCCTCATCTGCATGCTCTGCCATTGAAACAAGAAAAGTTACAAGTACACCATCTGCAAGTAATATTAATAATTGTGATCCATAATTTTGATTTATAGTCATACTACTATCATGGTCGGGTTGCACACCACCATCATTGAGATTCACTCCATTGTCATGGGGTTGTTTTCCACTCTTGGCATCATTTTTGTCGTTTCTCTCTTTCTTAAAACAAAAAAGACACATTCATTTATGGGTGAAATCAATTATGAATAGGTTTGTAATTAACAGTTAAAGTCCATTAATTTTACTTACGATGTTGTTCAAAGGAGAAGATTGTATTTGTTCCATGCTTTGTCAATGTTCAAACACAACTTGAAAGATGAACTTGAAATCAAGCTAGATGTCTTCTTCAGTGGTCTCTATTTTGAAATGAGCCCCCTGCATTGCATAAGACCACAAATTTGGCTTATTGGATGTAATTAAATAAAAGTTGGATGATGATAGGAATGATATGGTTTAATTATTTTCTACTTGTAATTCAGTATTTTAGTTTCACACTACCACCCTTGCCAAGTTGATGTTTCCTGTGTTTTTCTAGTCTTGCCTTGGTTGCTTTGGACGTGTTTGGGAGCATACGAAAAGTTTCAAATAGGTTCGATACATAAATTTTTATATAGAATTAAAGAAAATTTAACATATTAAATTTAAAATATTTTATACCTTCCTAGACCAGGTGGCATCTTTCCTTATTTTCTTATTGTCTTCTCATTTGCATCCTCCATTAGATTCTTCCACTCACTCTCGGGAATCATTGGAGAAATTTCATACCTAGGTTTTTTTTACAAATGAACTCTATATTGATCCCTCACATATTTAAACTATGTAGTGACCAATGAGGTGAATCCACTTTTGTTGAATGATTCACCAAATAGGCCAACCAAGTGGTCAATACAATCATTTTTCAAATTTTCATTCTGAGAATTCCATAATGTGCATATGGTGGGCCCTAAAATATGTAAGGCCTTTTCATTCATATGCTTAAAAAATGTTGTTTGGTACAAAACAATATGACCATTAATTTAAATTAATCAGATAGATGTACATTTCAATTAGATAATAGAAAATAACTAATACATTCATAAATACTTGGGATTTTTGGTGTCTTGATCAGAACAATGTTCTCATCCACCAAAAAGGTAACTAACATTGTTCCCTTGCTGGTAACATGTGTCAATCCATGAAAGGAATTTCTAGAATCACCAATTGGGTCATCTCCACCATCATGTGCATGGTATGGTGTGCACTCAGAGGGTGTGTCATGGGCTCCGGAAGGGGTAGTCATATGAGTCATAGGGATTTCAGCCACAAGTAGAGAGGAAAATAAACTCATGGGTATATGGCTAGTCATACTAGGAAATTATGTCGTTGGTGCATCGTTGCTACCAACACCAACCTCACAAGTAGGTTCATGAGCAGCTCCAAAAAATCCTATAGAAAGAAAAAGGAATTGTTCATATCGTATAAAAGTAGCAAGCCAAAATTCATAAATGAATATATGTGATAAATAACCTTTTTTTAGATATGACGCTTACCTCATATCGGTGTATATATTCCATCAAACTCTGCACCTTTCTTTGTTCTCTTCCATTGGTTCACACCTAGCCAATACAATAAGTTTCTTGTTTTCCTTTCTCAGATATTTTTTAATTGTCTTCATCAAGTTGATGGATTCAAAAAATTCATCACTGTCACCCATATTGTCAACATCAAGTGTGGACAACTACATATATCAACAAAAAAACATGATAATTCAATTATTAAAAAAATAATAAAAATCACTTTAAATGGATATAGATATTGTTAGTCATTTACCTGCTCCGAGGTTGGTTCCTTTCCACGATCACCCTGCCAAAATACAAGAAGCATGACATATTAAAATTTTAACTTATAATATAAGAAGCATGAGATATTAAAATGAATGTTAAAGATAAAAAAATAAGAGTCATTAAATAGAGGTCGAATGAAGTTATGGTGCCATTATCCATATTATACAATGGATTAACATACATTTCCATTTATCTTCATATGAACACCATTCATATGTGCATACTTTGTCTAAAGACATACCTCTGCTGAAAAAGCTCAGCTAAACCATATTTTCATCAAAGAAAAAAATGGAATTCTTTCGCTGGAATGGGATAAGTTATTCCTCTATATAATCCCAATGGGATATTCGAATCCACCAAAGATACGATAGGTATTTGTAATCGATTAGCTTCGAGTATGGCCGAGTACTCCCTATCTGCATTACTTATTGCTACACGATCTGGGTGTTGGCCAGATCCTCCGAAAAAATTGATCTTCATATTCCTTGAACGTGAAAGACAGATCTTTCTCGAAATCATAAATAGATGCATACTCAAAGAATTGGTCAAAAAACCCTTGATCCTCCATTGATAATCATTTATACAGCTTCGATCGATTTTCATCGCCATTTGTTCCACTATATCATCGGATAACGAATTGATAAACATATTAATATGTAACAACTGTCAACTATATGCAAATAAAAAAAATAGTACTTTCACTAAATCATAATTAATATGGTTTAATAATGAATTAGGTTGATAAGGGTAAGATCATAATGTTGGAATGTTAATTAATGGTATACATGATAACAAGGTATGAGCTTGGCTAATTCCACGTATTTTTTCTTCAGGCTTGAAACTATAATAGATATTGTGGATATAAGTTTAATGATTTAACACATCAATATATATTGAAAACAACTACATTTGTATAATCATCAAGTGAAACCACAATAAAATGTTTCTATATCCAAACTTTGTATAATTATAGAATAGGTTTTCTTACAAGAAAGTTCCAGAAAAGACTTTTGACATGAAAAGATTGAACTTTAAAGAAATAAAAATAAAGATAAGTTAACAATGAACTAGTCAAATAGGGGATGAATCCTCCATGAAGTAACAAAGTTCATTAAACTAATACTGAAATATAAAAAATGATAGGAAAGATTGTATGAAGCAGGTTCATGCATCCTTTGAACGATACCTCTACTTCCTTCTTCATTTGATTATTTATTCTTCTTTAACCATTATTGATTAATTGTTTCTAAAATTAGATATAACTAATTCAGACTATCTTTACTCATGCGTTCCTTTTATTTCATTTCTTATTCACATCTACTAACATGGAAGATGGGACTGACATGGGTACTGTTATTAATGTTTTCGTGGTAATTGATGATGACGTTGAAGCTGATGTGGCAACAGAGCTTAACATTGGAGTTTTATTCCTTAGTATTTCTATTCTTTGCCAATCATCTCCCTCTGGAATTTTATAACTTAACATTATGCTACATGATATCCAATTTAGTATATATATCATAGCATGTAGGGGGTAAATTCCTTTGGATTTTTTTAAGTGTGATAAGAAATGTAAATTCATTAGATAACTATTGAAATATAAGTGTCCCTCGAATAGGACCTATTACATCTTCAAATTGCTCATGATTTGTTATCCATTTTTCAATTTTCTCTTCATATATTTCAACAGTATAAAACCACCCTGATTATTCCAAGGAACTAGTAACCTAAGTTGGAAGGCCTCATGAAATCTGGTTCTGAATTGCTATCCAAAATGAAAAATTGCTTGACATTTTCTCTGAGTTGTCTTAATCAAATTGTTCTTGAAACTTAATGTATTGACATTCATTATAAATGATGTTCTATCCTTTATTTCCAAAACCTAGAGATCTATACTACTTAGATGATTTACAATTTGTATGACATCACTAGCAATTTGTACATTATTTCCTAACTTTTCCCAAGCTCTCTTCACCTTTAGAATCATATTTCTTTCTAAGTTCTTTGTTTCTTGTAGAACATCAAAATGAGTTCTTAGTTGTTGCATGACTGATTTTATTTGATCCCATATACAATGTTTGACCCTAATTAGATACTTTCTTGCAGAAATTTTATGATCATAATTCTTTTTCAACTCTTCAAATTCAATAATTTTACTACAATTTTAAGATAATTCAGTATCCGTATGTGCTATATGAGCATAAAGTTGTTCTACTAATTTATTTATTTTGTCTAATTGTTCTTTTACATCAACCTTTTCTGAAATTTTATCATGATATTAAGTTTCCATTATCTGAAGCCTTTTCTCAAACTGTTGATAATTCATTCCTTAGTTGAATAATTTGTCCCTGGTCTGAAGTTGTTGAGATTTCCTCAACATCAAGAATAGTTACTTTTTTAGCTAGCTTAATTGATAATGTTGCTACTTTTATTCTTTAAAATTTTCAATATTTTCTTACAGTCTTGCATTTTGTTCTCTAAGACTTTTAATTTGATATTTCAATTTATCTTTTTCCTGTTCCAACTCCATTATTTCCCTGGTTTGGCTATGCATAGTGGCATGCATATTCATCTTTCCTCTAAGGTTATGAATTTTTTTTATCTTTTTGTTTGATCATTGAGGCTATGCTAGACTTATTTTTTGTCGTTGTCCCTAGATGGATTAGTTTTTTCTCTATATCATTTACTACAACTGATCATGCCTTGTTGGTTTCCCTTTCAACCTATAACATATTTTCTAATTTACCAATTTGTATCTTCAACTTCCTGACATTTATAGATGTTTGAATCAAATATTTAGCCACCATATTTCATGTTTTCTTATGCCACTCAATATTATATTCAGGTGGCAAGATATTTAGATCAAAGGTGAACTTTGTTGTGTCATATTCATTTGGCATAAGATCTCCTTCAAGCTGATCAACTTTGGGTTGAAGAATGAAAATCTTGATTATACCTCTATCGTAATCAATCGAGGATAGCAATATATAAGAAGAAGAACCTTCATCAACCATCTAAGAGTATAAATTATGCTTAGTTTGTTTGGAAAAAAAATTGTCCATCTTGATTTCTACAAAAATATCAATCTCCTTCTTAGAGATTGTAATTTGTTTTGATGCTTCATTACTTTTAGAATCTTGAGAAGATGGAATGTGAGTAATTATAACAATATATTTTTCAATCTATTTTAATTTTTTTATTTCTTTTCTAGCTTCAAGATATATTTTTTGCTTCTTAGTTGAAGGATCTTCTAGGGTATCTTCTTCCATGGATTCATCTACTCTATTCCTTTGAACGTCTTCCTTTTTGGGAATAGACATTGTTGGTTATTACTTTATCTTCTCTGATCTTACTTTAATATCATAAGTTGAACCAGGTTCAGATTTGAACAAGCTTCCAACAAAATCCCTCTAAAACTATCAACCCTTCTAGTAAACCAGAAGGCAATGCAACGCACAAGATGTACTGCACAGTCCCATACGAGATAGTTCTATGGGTGGCTGCAATGCTTAGATGCTTGCAGCCTGGGAATGAATGGGGATCTTCGATTAATCCTCAGTGACCTTTTATCATTCACTATTTCATACATCTAGATTCATTACACAATCATTCTTACTTGTGCATGTAACATATTAGATCTAACTAATTTCTTTCTTCATTATCTAACATCTAATCATCAATGTAAAAGGAGATACATAACATTCAGTCACACAATGCAGGTCTATCGTGGTTCACCCCTCATGGGCTACGTCCACAAATATTTGGCTATTCTACTCTTTCATTATCTTTGATTCAACCTATAACACCATGCGAATTACAACTCTTCCTCAAAACAGGTCAAGATCTTACACTGAGGTGGACTAGACCGCACCAGGCTCCTCAACCTGTGATATAACCCTGAAGATATACCTCCATCCTTTTCCTTAGATCAACATCTTACAACATTAGATCAGACTTATAGTCACATTAAGCAATAATAACTACTAACAATGGTTGAACACACTACATTCAACCAACCCTGAACCAACCTAACCAAGAAAACCCAAAACAACCCCTTACCTAGACCTCCTAGGTGCTCATTTATACATATCTATGGCTTACCAACCATTACATTCTCTTACCAAAACCCTAACCCTATCCTAGCCAGGTCTTCTTCATGTGTGCCTCGCATGCCTTCCTCTTCTGCATGCATGTTTGTTTTACACATGATGATCCTTCTGCATGCACATTCACCTCCCATGTCGTGCCTTTCCCTCCAAGCTGGCTTGTGCCCAAAAACCCCCCAACACTGACATCATGACTCATCCTAAGTCACTATCTAACTCCCGTGTCTTCCACTCCTTGTGTCAGTGCTTCGTGCATGTCTACTATCTGTTGGCACTGCTCCTAAGCTTGACTTCTCTTGTTGTCATGGCTTCGACCACCTACACAGTGTCTGGAGGTCTTAAGATCTCGCCCCCCTCCAAGCCTATCTATTCGAGGCCTGCTTTCGTTGTGTCTATTTCCACGACCAAATGTTCTGACTTTTCCTGTAGGGGCTCCAACTGATCCTATCATGTGATTTTCTGTGCTTGTACCTCTTTTTCTTCTGCTTGAAGGTTCTTCATTTATGGGGTGATCTTAATCTTCTCTGGAAGGGACATTGTCCTATGTTGCTTCTTGACATCTGCCATTATTGCATGCAATTTATCCTCCTTTCCTTGTAGTTCTTGTAGGTTCCCATCTTCTTATAGATGGGTCCATAACTGGCCTATCTTCTCCAACAGTTTTTCCACCCTATGTATATTTTGCACGATGTTTTCTGCAACAATTGTCGCGTCTTTCTCTCTTTGCACTTAGACTATTGGGGGATTCAAAGGTACCACACACACCTCCAGTTCCTTGATCTGTTCCTTATATTTTTGTAGAGTCTGTGTTATCTTTGTTATCTTCTCCTCCAAAGATGTGTCCTCAAATACTGTGTCATCTAAGATATCTTGAAATACTATGTCTATTTGGGTCTCCATCTGGTCCACTTTTTTTTGTGCTATCTCTTTCCTCTTCCCTTCCTGGCTGATGGCTTCCTTCAGTACCATATTTTCTTCCTGTGCTATATGTAGATCCATCGTGTCAGACCTTGCTCTGGACTGAATCTCCTGCGTGACGCTAAACTATAACTTATATAGCGACTTTGTTGGTATCTTGGGCATCACCAAGTATAACATTTCAATATACTTCATGAGCTTCTGTGTCGTTTCCTCATCGATGAACAACATATCTGGTGTTAAGATAAAGTTATCACTTCCTTGTACAGTGATTTGTAATGTTTCCTCGACAGGTGCTCCTTCTCTTAGTGGCGCCGATTTGTCCTTTTGTTGTTGTTCCACCTTGATCCTCAACTGTTCTAGCATTATTTTTAGCTCCTGTACCTATTCCAAAATTGAAGATCGATGGTTTTCCTCATTTTCCCATACTTCTGACAATCGATATTCTACTATTGTGGTTATCAGGTCTATGTCATATGTTGTCAGTGATGTTTCCATTTGTTTCATGTGGGCCTTCGCTTTCTTCTTGGTGCCACTTACTTGCTCCACTTTTCTCTTTCTTTGGGTGTCTGTCTGTTCAGATTCTTCGAGCATCAGTGTATCCATGCCAGTGTACTGCTCAACTTCTTCATCCATGGTTACATCTTGTGCCTCTTTCTGCACTTCCTCTTCACTCACCTGTCATGTCAATCCTCCCGGTGCCTGCTATGTAGCCTGTGGACCCTGTGTAGGACCCTGCTGTGACTTATTTTGTGTCCTAGTCTTCTTTAGAATGGAGTTGTTTCCCCCCACTATAACTATTGTTGTTTTATTTTGCTGGCTAGCACCATTCCTGCATATCTATTGTGCAGGGACTGTGCTACCCTGTGTCTGGACTTGTACTGGTGGCATTGAGCTTGGGATCTCTGGTACTTTCCACTCCTGAGGCCACTCTTGGACCTCCATGTGGATGTGCTGTGTCATCACGTAGTACTTAAGTTGATATCACTCCTTAGTTGGGTCCTTCTTTGCCTGTAGCCACATGTTGTGACGTGATGCACAGAAGTCCGCTATCTGTACATACTCTTGGACAATTTCTAGTGAGATCCTCCATGTATCTGCCACATTGTTATAAATCTTTGTTAAGTACTGCACGAACATGTCATTGTTTGTTTTATTTACCTTGGGATATGTGGTGCTTCACAGCGATGTGTAGAGCGTTGCCCCACATTTTCCTGTCCTTGTCAAGAACATCGTATATGTCGGTTCGTGCCACCCCATAAGTGTAATGAGGATGAGTAACCACAAATAGTGGAACTCAAATCCCTAGTCTTACACATCCTTACAGTCTTTTATGAATGAGTTGAGTAGGTACGGGGCCTAGCTCATCGAACTCCCCTTTGCGCACTGCGCCGCAACTACTACTACTCCTGAGGGCACTTCTTATTTTCATCACTTGCACATTAATTTGCAAATAAATCTGTTTGCAAATCGAGTTGCAAGATAATTGATGTTATTAATCCTGATTCCTTTGTTCCCCCTCTCTGTGCCATACTTATATTTAAACTCATTGGAGATGGCCTTTCTTGAGTCTTGTCTTCTAGGTATTGCTTTGACTTCTCCCCATCTGTGGGTATCCCTATAATCTCTGCGATGAGGTCAACATTGATCGGTACTGGCCTTTCCACCCATAGGATGCCTTCATGCACCCTTGCTAGAAACCGTTTAACACATGCATTTATGTATTTCCTGTGCCCGAAGTGCGGTATGTCTAAGAGGTTCATGATACCTTTGTTGTATAGACCTAGGATCCACTGTTCAGGCTCCAACAGTGGCACGCCTGATGGGCCCTCCCCCCTACTCTCTAGGTAGCTCTATGCTGCCAAATCTAGGAACTTTATGGCATCCAAAACATCTTTTTCAAAGTATTTAAGGTCATTGACTCCTCCTACCATGTTATCCCCAGTTTTTACTTCATTGGGAATTTTCGCCATTAGTATACTTAGCTCTGCCTGAGTGTGTTGCACACCCTACATATTGGTTTCTTCTCTCAGCTTATTTTTCCCTTATGGGGATGGTACTCCCCACTCTTTCTCATTTTCCTTCTCTGGTTCTGGCTCTAGGCCCTGCTATGTGGATTCCATGGCCAATTCTGCTTCTTGTGTCCCTTTTCCCCTAGACGTGTTGGATTCTGTCTGCTCGACATCCTCTACTAGTTGTTCAGGCTCCTGTGTGGGTTATTTCTCCTCCTCCACATGTAATGTGGTTTGATCGTATTCTGGTTTGTGGATTTCATCCACATCCACCATTGTTGGAATCTCACTAGTTCTGCCTTATGGTCCCCATGTAGTACTCCGGGTGCTTATCCAGTTATGCTTGGTGCTCCAACCCGCGGTGGTGACATGGTGGTTAAATTCAAATGACAAGCTCTCAATTTGTCGGGTGGTAGCACAATTCGACACTCTATCGTTCTTCCACTTGACTCAGCTTTTTTCTCCTTATCCAAAATCGCAATGGGTCAGTTTTCCCCCCTCTTTCCAACTTTATAGCGTGTCGGGGAAATGACAGCTATGTTGTACTAATACTTGTTACTTTCCCCCCTTTTTGTTATGTTTCTTGTGCACGATACCTTTTTACCTGTTAATTGTTCTTCTACATGTCGTGTTTTTCAAACAGTTTTTTTCTTGCAGTGCCCCATTCCGTCTTCCCAGTAATGTTCTTTCTAGGCTCTCCATGTGCATTGAATTATTCTTACTTTTATCCTTCTTACTTTTTATGGCCTTTTTTTTTTACTGCGCGGTAACTTCCTAAGTACTAGGAGGTCGACTGTCCCTATACATATTCATTCGAATCCCATTGATCATTCCCGTGAGCTCTGTATCTCCTAAGTCTTTCAATTGTACAACTCCCCCATCTGTGACAGTCTTCACTTCGTATGGTCCCAACCAATGCATTCTAAATTTTCCTGGGTGCTGAAGAAATTTATTGTCATATACCAAGAGTAGGTCTCCTTCTGTGAAACTCTTCCTTTTTATATGTATGTCATGCCAAGCTTTGTCCCTTGCTTTCTATACTTCTTGGTGAAATCCTTATAGAATCCTATCTTCTTCCATCACCATCAACTGACTTAGCCTTTCTTGTACTGTGCCTTGTCCTGTCATGTTAGTGATTGCTTCTACGCGTAGACTAGGTACAAAAAATTCTAATGGCACCACTGCTTCTTGTCCATACACCAACCTGAATGGTGTCTGCACTATCAACGTTTTGCATGTAGTCCTGGAAACAGAAGCATTTGTTGGTTATTACTTTATCTTCTATGATCTTACTTTAATATCATAAGTTGACACAGGTTAAGATTTGAACAAGCTTCCAACAAAATCCCTCTAAAACTATCGGCCCTCCTAGTAAACCAAAGGGCAATGCAATGCACAAGATGTACTATGTAGTCTCACCCAAGATATTTCTATGGGTGGCCGCAACGCTAAGATGCTTGCAGCCTAGGAATGAATGGGGATCTGCGATTAATCCTGGGTGACCTTTTATCATTCATTGTTTCATACATCTAGATTTATTACACAATCATTCTTACTTGTGCATGTAACATATCAGATCTAACTAATTCCTTTCTTCATTATCTAACATCTAATCATCAATGTAAAAGAAGATACATAACATTCAGTCACACAACGGATGTCTATCGTGGTTCACCCCTCCTGGGCTATGTCCACAAAGATTTGGCTATTCTGCTCTTTCATTATCTTTGATTCAACCTATAGTGCCATGCACATTACAACTATTTCTAAAAAAAAGTCAAGATCTTACAATGAGGTGGACTAGACCGCACCAGGCTCCTCAACCTGTGATATAACCCTCAAGATCTACCTTCATCCCTCTCCCTAGCTCAACAACTTACAACACTAGATCCAACTTACAGTTGCATTAAGAAATAACAACTACTAATGATGGTTGAACACACTAGCCTTCAACCAACCCTGAAACAACCTAACCAATAAAACCCCAAAAAAACCCTTACCTAGAACTCCTAGGTGCTTATTTATACATATCTCTGGCTTAGCAGCCATTACATTCTCTTACCAAAACCCTAACCTTATCTTGGCTAGGTATTCATGCATGTGTGCCTCACATGCCTTCCTTTTCTACATGCGCGTCTGTTTTACATGTGTTGATCCTTCTGCATGCACATTCGCCTCCCACGTCATGCCTTTCCCTCCAAGATGGTCTGCGCCCAACATACATTGTGATATCTATCTCTATGTTATTTCCTTTCTTTGCTACTGATGATTGTTTCTCCTACATGACTTTTTGTACCTCTATCCAAGAATCTTAATTAGCTAATATTTCTTTTTCTACATCAACCTGGTGAGTATATGCTACTAGTCCAATTGAAATTCTCATGTTAGAAATAACTTTAAAATGGTCATATGACCAAGAGATATCTTCCTCAAATAAAAAATATTTCATCTTATTTTCCACAATGGTAAAAAAAATTCGTATTTTAACAATAAATGTTGCAATCTTTCCTGGTAGTGCAAGGGATGTTTTCTTTTTCTTTGAAACAAAATGAACATAATCATCTTCTTTGCCTAATGTATTCTAAAGAAAAAATTCTTGGAGTTAGATAGACTGGAAGATTATAAGGCTTCAATTTTGAACCATAAATCCTTAACACCATATAATCTTTTGAAATATAACAATCATCAAACCTCACTTGATCACTAATATGTAAATGATGCTTACATTCAAGAGGAAGTCTAGGAAGTACTTCATTCAAGAACACAGTGTAGACTGCTAACAGAAAATCATCAAAAAATCTTTTAAATCCATTTTTAATACTTCCATAGTTTAAAATATGAGTCCATTCAAATACTAGAAGTGGCCTTCCTTCTTTCTCCTTCTTTTATAACATCAAGTGTCGGAAGAAAGCTGATTGGTAATGAAGAAGAAGATAAACTAAGTATGATCGATACCTAGAACTTTTCATTTTTTCAAATTGAATCAACTACTCATGAACAACATCAGATAAAAAACAACATAATTGAACCTCACATACTATGTTAACTTATACACAAACCCTAGTATTTTTTCATCTACAAGACTGTCATTTTCATATCCCAACAATATGCACACCATTGAGATTATATCTTTCACTCATCCTTTGAATAAGGAAGTATCTAATGGAAACTCCAGGTCTATCATATCTTTGTTTTCTGGTAATAACCCTATAAGAAAGGATTTCTTATGTTCTATTTGAAATGAATTAAATAAATTTTCCATTTATTCTTCATCAATTTTATCTTGACTTGCTGGTAATGATAGCATCTCATAAAAAGATGTCTGAGAAATAGAAAAGAATTCATATTGTCCATTTTTGTCTTTTATGACTCAACTTTGAGAATCATAGCACTTAGCGCACATATCTTAACAAATTTTTGGAAACAAAAAGTACATGGTACGATAACCTGTGCAAGACTAGATTCCCAGATTTGGAGCTCATATGTATTTCACTAAAAATGTAATAGGGCATGCCTATGAAGTTCCATGTAGGTTTTATCAGCTAAAGAAGTTTCAACTACATCCCTATCTTTGTCAATACAATGTTTGAATGAAGGATTTTCTAAATTGGGTTGTTGAACATCTTTCAATAGTTTTTCGGGTGCCATATTTTAACTCCCTATCTTGATTTCACCCTATTTTTCTATTTCAATTTTCTTTCAAAAATAAATACAGATGATTGAACGTACCTTTAGAATTTGAGAAGCTTCCAATTGCACTGCCTATACTCTGCAATGCTCTTTGTCATTAATAACACATTCAATATCAGGTTTTTTTCCCTTGAGGAGAAGTTGGATCTTATTACAAAATTTTCAACTATGAGTGTATATTAAAGAATATAATTAAATCATGATCTAGAAATCCATGTGCCAAAAGATAATTTGATTAGAGTTTGATGTGTACTGGCATATTTAAAGTTTACAACTATTGGAATATAGTGGTGTTAAGTGATGTGATATCGAACCACTAGTGGTATCTGAGTGTTAATAAGTAGTTTTTGGATATTTACCTTTCCTCCCGACAACAATCATATGACGCCATGCACACTTCAAGTGGTTTGGTGGTATTGGGATTTTTAACTCCATTAATAATCGTCCGACTTTAATTCCCGAGAGTTATCACATCTATTGATTACATTTCATATCAACCGTTGGATCTAGGTGCTATAATTTTTATGATTTAGCACTCGCACTTTTATGTTTTATGCTTTTGGACTTCACTCCCAGTCACAAAGGGACTAATTTAAGCTCTTTTTTCATTAGATTTTAAAATACCCCCCTTTAAATATGGAAAATTGAAGATATAAAGGGAATTAGAGAATTAAACCTTGTTCAATATAATTATAATATCAAGTTACAACACCATGCATGAAAAATTCTTTTATTTTACAATGTATCATACCCACTATAATCTCGAGTTTAATTAATGCATAATGTAGATATAATGTATGGCTTTGGCCAAGCAATGCATATGCGAATTGTATTTCTAAATTTTAATAAATAAAATATGATGCCAACTACTAAGGGACATGGACACATATGGGGGCTGATTAATCCACATGAATGGAGGGGTCTAGAAAGGGGGTTTTATCCATGAGTTTAGTTCCCAAATCCTTTTTCTTGATTTTAATGTTTTGAGTGAACCTTCTATTTTGTTGTTGAGTGTTTCCAAAGCTAATAATTGAATGTCTGTAAGAGGGTGGGTGTGAGGAGTCACATCCCATAGTTATTGGGAGCATGGGGCTGAGTATAATAAGTTTGGGGAAGAGTGTAAGTCAAGAAAATAACAAAAGGAGAGGAAATTTGTATGGCCAAAAGGGTAGTTTTAGAAAGTCATGCTTTTGCATGGAAAAAGACAAAAAACAATAGAGGAGAGTTCACAGGAGTTGGAGAAACAATGGAGGGAAAATTCTGGAAGGTTTTTGGAGCTGAAGACTGAAGAAGCAAGTTGTCAGGCTTGTAAAAGAACTAGGTTGATAGACCCGGAGAGTGAACTCTTGTGAGAGTCGCACTGCAGCAACAAGATTTCTACTGTTTTGTTTCCTGGTAGTTTTCCTAGCAGTGAATTCCCTTGAGTTCCCGGTAGTGATATTATTTATTACCTATGACAAAGAGACCCTGATAAATGAAAGGGACACCCTAGGAACTATGAATAGTGAAGGAGTACATTCCTTGGGTTGGGTAGGTCAAGAGGAATAGAGCTAGAGGAAATTTGAGATAGCTATAAGATAATGCTTGTGGGTTGTGGGATTATTTTGTGGATTCCTATCCCCAACTCAGAGGTGACTTAATGCTGAGATCTAGAACAAGAAGTCTATGGTTGGGTGGAATGTTCGTCCCAAGCAGCTGGTTGCACAAATGTTTAGAAATATAAGTGTTTTATCTATTTTTTGAGTTATTTTATGAGTTTAACTATGTATGACAATGAATTATATGTTGTTGTGATAAATTTATTAGCCACATTCATGTTAGTTAGCATGTTGCGGCTACATTTAAATAACGGTATCATCAAGTGGTTAAATCTATGTGTTTCCCTGTAGCTGGTAAGCTATAGGATATTTTAACAGAAAATTATATTTTTATGTGTATTCTACATGTAATAAACCTTAGACAAGCTAGGAAACATTACATATTGGTCTCAGAGATCAAGATTCAAAACCATGCTTGTATGGATTGGGACCAATGTGAATTTGTAAGAAATTCGTTGTTACATACTTTTACCTGGGATGGATTTGGGGAAAATGGTGAAAACGGAGTGAAATCCCCAAATTTATGAGCGTATTCAAGTTAATTTACCTCAAAACAGTCGAAGAAAGGATTAATTATGTCGATCCGTAGGTTGCAAAGTTAATGTTGTCCCGAGAGATCAAACTTCACATTTTAATGGTGACTGAAGAGTTGGAAGATTGATGGATTAGATATTTTGGACATTAGGAATTGATAATTGAGATTAACTGTAGAACGAGTCAAAACTTCCAAGTTCACCAAAGGAAAATTTCATGGAAATTGTAAAAAAAAAAAAAAATGTACAATTTTTGGAATTTTTGGAAAAATTCCATACAACGTTGATGTGGATCGTACCATGATGTGGATTGACAGGGTCCACAGTGGCAGAAGGCAGGGGTTGTGGTACATAGTTTAGTGAACCGACGACTGAGATCACTTTGATCTTCAAGATCAACGGTCTCAATCGAATATGGGCTTGGGACAAAAAATACTAAGTCTATAGTCTTCTGGGAGAAATACTATGTGGGAAAAAGGCTGCAGGAGAAAAGTTGTGGGAAAAAGTCTGCCGAAGAAAAGGCTATGGGGAAAAATGTTCATGAAGGTAAAATCCCGATAGGATTGCGAGCCGTGGTCTACAGGAAAGTATGATGAAAAGTAACCCATAGGGAATAGTCCACAGATATTTTATTGGTAGGATTACGAGTTGCGAGATACGGGAAAATCACAAAGCAAGGTTAAGTCATCAACCCGATCGAAAAATATGACGAGAAATAATTTGATAGGCTCACGGCTTATTGGTCATGGCAAGGCCTTGACTATGTGTGCTTTTGATAGCCTGAGGAGAATTTTCCATGAAGATTTTCCCAATAGGATTGTGAGTTGCGGGAAAATCCCAATTATGTGCTTTTGAAAGCTTGTGGGAAAATGTTCATGAGAAAAATCCTAATAGGGTTGCAGGTTGAGGGTTGTAGGAAGGTCTTGACTACGTTCTTTTGGCAGTCTACGAAGAAAATCACAGTAGGATTGTGGGTTTTGGTAAATATTAATTATGTTCTTTTAGTAGCCTGACAAGAAATTTCTGCAAAGGAGAGACTGATAAGCTTGCAGGAGGCTTGGATGATGGACAATGGAGGAAAATAATGGATGTTGATGATCCAAAATTGATCTTTAAATACTTGGCTAAGTTTTAAGTATGTACTCAATTACCAATTAGGAATTAATGAAAGAAGAAGAACTTAATGAGATATTATAGAAGCCAACATAAAGAAAAGAAGATCATAATATAAGCACAAAGAACAACAAACCATAACAACCAAGTTGTTAACAAAGTTCAGCAAGATTGCCTACGTCTCCGGGCCTTTGTCTTAGTGGGTGAGGCTTTCTTATTTCTTTTCAATGCTTCAAAAGTACATCAGAAAAGTGTCAAAAGGATTACAAATTGGTCTGGTTTTTTTCTGCTCGACCTCAAGAATCCAACACAACTAACGTCACTGAAAATGGTTGAGCATAGCTACCGGAATTGGCCCACAAATTTCGCTTCCTCAATGGTTTCCCTGCATAAAAATGGCTTCAAGCTTCATAAAATCATTATCATTCTGCCAATCTGAACCTCCCTATGCTGCTAAGAACCTATGGTTTATATAGATTTTGAGTTGGTATCCTCCTCCCAACTTCCTCCCAAGATCTGGCCTCAAATCGGACTCCAAATCCTCCAATAATGGGAAAAATCCATTAAAAATCATAAAAATATTTAATATATAGTTAAAAACCCATATTTGGAAAAAATCATGGTGCAACCCCCTTTCTCCGAGCTCATGGGCATATAGGACACGCCATATGGCTAAGCGCTAGGCATTGGCCCCTAACCGTCCATTCAATCCCCCCAAACTTAGGTCACATGCACGACCATGTGGCCTGGTCCTTAACCCTTGCGCACCCTCCTGTTGGCTTGGCTCCTGGTTTGTAGCCCCCTGGTCATAGACTATCCCCCCATTGACTGGGGCCTATCCCCTAAACCGCCAACGCACCAACTTTAAAACTAAAATATTCCATTTGTTTGCTCAAGCGCCAATTACGCCCAAGTGGCTAGCACATGTGGTTAGTCTGTTGACCATGCCCGGAGGTCAGGGGTTCAAGCCTGATGGAGTTGCCCAAATTTTTTACCTTAGCTAGCATTGGAAAAATCTGGGGTGCCACGTGGCACCCTCTGATTGGGCCACATGTCACCCTATGATTGGATCGTACAATCCAGTTAGCACACATTCAACGTACAATCAGCATGCACAGTCAACTACCACATCAACATCATACAACCACGTCACCTATCAATTCAACTGCCACGTCAACATCCATACAACCCAGTCACCCTGCCATGTCAGCATCCGTACAACCCAGTGACCCTGCCATGTCAGCATTCGTACATCCCAATCACCCTGCCATGTCAGCATACATACAACCATATTACATCCATACTGCCATGTGTCAGCCTGTCATTGGGCCACATCACGCATGGACTGCCATGTGTCATCCGTACATTGCCACGTGTCAATTCCGTACTAGTCCAACTCAGCTAAAAAATGCCAAAACTGAGTGACACGTGTCACCTCCTGATGCTACCACATGTCCTATTGAGGTCATCATGATGTCACCTATCATACTATTGATGTCAGCAGTATGACCTGTTGACTTTGACTAGTTTGACTTTTTGCTTATTTGGGAAATCGATCAGAACACGATAACTTTCGCATATGATGTCCATTTGAGAAAAAAATTATATGGTTGGAATCAGCACGATGAGATGGAAACAATGGCACTAGTTTAGTTTGATTCCTATAACTTTTATTTTTAGGCCTTCCTGGATCCATTTTGGATCATGCCTCCCCACTAAGACCTTTTGGCCCTCCAAAAAGGTATTAACCAGTCATCAAGTGCGGTATAGGCCACCCCACTTGACCTTAGTCTTTAAACTATGTCTTGTGCACCTATCACATCATAATCAATTGAAAAACAACCATGACAACTGACAACATATTGTTAGCCACTTGTACTCTTTCACATCTTACTAAAGCCACCACCATCCATGTTGAAAACATTAGCAGTGATAACATCATAAATATGACTGCAAATGAGATAATATGTTTGATGTGATTGCACGACATTAACTTATCTTGAAGCAACGTATGATTGAACTTCCATTCTACAACCATATCATATTCATGCTTAATATCAATTGCTTTACTTGACACAATTATAGGTGTGTTGCTTGCATAAATTGCCTTATTTAATTGTTCCATTGTTTGGAGAGACTGATTTTCTTTTATGTGATGAGCATGTACAACATATTCATTGCCTTCTTTAGTTAAGTGATATTGATTTTATTCCCCATAAAAGATTTATTTGTGATCATACAAATAAGGGTTGCCTAAGCCATTCCACATTCATTGAGTGGCACCACATCACACATTACCTCATCCGCATACTTTGATGAAATTGCAAACTTTAAAGTGCATTTATTTGTTATGTGCAATTTATGATTGTTTCTTATCCATTTAAGTGAGTAAAATTTATGATGTATCTTAGTTGTCAATCCCAATTGTTTAACCACTTCCTCTGAAATCAAGTTATATTGAGATCCACTATCTATCAATGTATAGATCTTAGTATGTTTCATTATCACCCTTATGTGAAACAACTTACTTCTAGAATCATATCCATCACAAATTTTACCTCTCAAACCAACTGTTGTGATTTTAGTCTCATCACCTGAATCATATCCCAAGTCTGTTGGTCATGTTGTTGTTGCAACTGTTTGCCTCCCTTTCATTTCTTTGAACCACTTTGGTCTCTTCTCTGAATGTAATTTCCAGCAATGGTCATCATCGTGCCCTTCTTTCTTGCAATGCTTGCAAGAGAGATTCTCTTCCTTTCTTGTCACTGAATTTTCTTTCTTTCCATTCCCCTTTCTTTTGTCCTCATTCCTCGAAGATGATTCCCCTGATACACCAACTCATGTTTTCCCTAATTCAATGTATGTTTCTTGAACATAAACCTCATCAACATTAGTAGGTCCTAACATAAATACAGTGTTATGAATATGTGTAGGTAAACCTCCTATATACTTCATAAGAGTTTTTTGGGTATGTAATGGAATATTTAACATTAATGCCATCTCACGAAATTCATTTGTGTATTCTTTCATTATTTGTCATTTTCTTAGTTTAAGAATTTTGCATTCAATTAAATCCTTCTCTTTATAACCCAAAGGATAAAATTTCTTTCTAAGTGCAAAAACAAAATCTTTCCATGATGGAAATACATTACCAACTTGTTGCGTGTCATTTTGAAACTTACTCGACCACCAGATGAGTGTTGTACCTGCAAGACAAAGCGATGCCAACTTGATTTGAGTTGCTTCATCTTTGATTTGTTGCACACTGCAATAAAATTCCATCTGTCTGACCCAGTTATCAAGCCTCTCAGCATTGACTTCACCATCATACATGGGCAATTCAAATTTCACATCAAACTTAAGTAAAGACATCTCATGTTTATGTTTATGGTAATGTTTTCTTGCGGTGGATTTTGAACTTGTACTTGAAGAAGAAGATGATGGAGAAGAAGGAGGTGAAGGAGGAATTTTAGGAGGATCCTGTCCTTCTTCACTTTTAACTTGTTTTGAAGATTCCCTTTGGAAAGGCCTCTTCCGTTCCAAGTAATCCTCATATAAGACCTTTACCATCTATGACATGGTGAATAAAGTCTTTTGCAACTTTATCTCGTTCTGAGACATGCCTTATTTCGATGCCATCTCCTCACTTTGAGAAGTCCTCTTTCTCGATCCAATATCTGGATCCCCTTCTACAAGCTCACCTTCACCATGACTCATCTTTTCCCTGGTAATCATGCAAACTCAAAAACCAACCATTGGACCTTAACCAAGTTTTGAGGATCCTTGGTCATGTTTGACCTACTTTTGGGACTTCGACTGACTGTCGAAGATGGAGCGCAAGTTGAATCAGATATCGTGGGATCTTAGTGCCTTTTTAGGGCACTTTTTGGGTTTTGGGATTATGTAGCGGGAATGGGGATGTCAGCCCATGGGTTTACCCATGTTTAGGCCCATTTTGTAATGTATAAATAGATAGCTAGGTGATGTAAGAATTTTTAAGTGTGCTAAGTGCTAGAGTTCAATCTATGTGATCGAAGGACGGATAAGTATGTGATGCTAAGTGCAAGTGGTAACTGTAATTTCTTTGTGCATATTGTGTGAGACTTTCAGAGCTAAGTGTAAGTGATTGTAAGAGACTGTGGAAGGTTTTGTGTTGTACTTAAGGGAAGGAGGATCTAGCGAGGTGGGCAGATCTCTTGTCCTTTGCGAAGTAAGATATCATGGATCTGTCCATGTAGAAGATTGACAGAAAGAAATAGAGAAGAAGAGTTGGTGGACATATACCCAGGGTGGGGGTGAACCACATATATCCTGCGTTGTGGTTTCTATGTGCTTTATGGTTGTTCTCTTGTCTATGTGATTGAATGCTTAGTGCACTGATGTATGCTTAGAAGGATCTAATATGGTAGCTTAGTGTTGAATAATGGGAATAAATTCTAGATCTGATCTATGTTGGTATGCATAGTACTTGAATCTATTGGATTTGTGTGAATACTGCGGTGATATGTTGTTAGGTTTTAGTTGCGCTATAAACTAAGGTTGAATATTAATGAATTATAACTGTTAATTGCTATGTTAGGGTGTTACAATCACATATCTGTGTCCCAGCTAAGGTTGCAGACACTGGATTCCTGCAACCACTCCTGCGTCTACCTCGGGTGAGACTTCATCTGCTTCGCAGGTGTTGCCAAAAGGGCTGGAAGTTAGGGTTTTGTTGGTGTGTTGATGTAGCATTGAACCCTGGGTCTGCCCCTATGCCAACAAATAGTTCCATTGTCGAGACCTGAAACTGTGATTGCTGGGAACTGAGGAAGAACAATCTTTGTGCATAGATTTGTTGCCTTAGTATGCAGTATTCTACTTGACCTGTAAAGCTCTGTGCTAAGAAGAGAAGTCAGATCTGAAGAAAAAAGGATCCTAGAAAGAATTTTTTGTAGGTTAGCTACTACGATCCTAGTGCATAGTGCAAGAAAGGCTCGAGATCATTTAAAAAAAAAAGAGGATTAACCCTTTGTTACAGTTGCAGAAGACCAGGACATATTTCTAAGGAATGCCCTGGAAGAAGACCTGGTTGTATTTGTTGTAAAGCTATGGACCATGAAGTTTTAGATTTCCCTAGAATGATTGCTAAGCTTGACAAAATGAATATGTGGCAAGAAAACCTTGAGGAAGTTCACGAAACTGAGACCATGGAAAAACCCCAGACAAAATTAGAGACTATACTACTACAAATGAAAGAAACCCTAAATGATCACACAGATATCAACTTATCAGAGATCTTCAAAGAAAAAGAATGCATAGAAGAAAGAATAGGAGACTTCGACATAGACTATGTTCTGGATGAGGAAACACAGGTAAATATCATGACAGAAAGAACTTGGGAAGCTTTAGTAAATCTTGATACGATTCCTTCATTGGGAGGAATAGGATTATTTAGAGTAAAGATGATAACCCTATGTGGAAGACTCACCCAGGTATCTGTGAGTGCTCATGGAGCTTCGACAGAGGAAGATTTTGAGGTTGTTAGATTCATTGAGAACAACGCTCCATTTACTATGTTACTAGGAAAAACCTGGATCGAGAAATATCAGACCAGACGAAAATAAGAGGCCCTAGAACCGAAAAAACAGGAATTAAAAGATTCCATGACTAGGAAGATAGTACACTAGATTGCAGAACATGAGAACATATCGAAGCCACTTAGAACCAGAAACTTGGATCATGAAGTTGAAAGAACACAAGAAGATTCACAGACGAGTAGAACACCTACCCCAGATAGAGAAGTCGTATTACTCTCTAATCCTATGAAAGAATTTCAACAGCGCGAAGCTACTATGCCAAAAGAAGACAAGAATCAGAATGGAAAAAGGAATACCGAGACGAAGATCACCAGGAAGAAGGCTAGAAAAATCAACAAGAAGAGAGAAAATGTCAAAAAGTTACAGAAGGGCCGAAAGGGAACTTCCCGAAAGGAATATTTGCAAAATTGGAACTTCGTCGGGATATCAGAACAACGCCCCATGGCACTTCGCCATGGTGAAGCGATATGATCGTTGGAAGAATTATAACCATTGGACCGCCATTCCAGAACAACTAGAATAGTAGTTATGACCAGAAAGCTCGCCATCAAACCATTGGGACCACGCCGCAACGGACATAACTGCATTGATGGAAAAATTCTTATCCGTTGAAGAGATCTGTTACATTGCATCTACTTAGTCTGTCAACTGTTGCACAAAGAAAAATTTTGAGAATTGTATCAGAGATAACAAGAGAACCCATTTCTACCATGTTGTGCTTAGTAAGATCGACACTGACTCTATTGCTTTGAGCACTCATCCATCAACCCGAGTTTTCCAATCAAGAGCATGCATGTCGGACGAGCTCAACGTTGTGGAGAAGTTAGTTGAGGAAGTTTTAATTGATATGATGATAGAGAGAGTGATGTCCAAAAGAGTTCAAGCTTCATCGACACGAGGAGTGCAGGCCTCTCCATCGATTACTTGCGGATCCATACCATCCCGACCGGTAGAAGAGAAGAGAACCAAGCACATAGATGATCTAGCAAACGTGAAGTTAATCCTAACCATATTACCTGACTACATCCCGCCTCTGGCCAGCGTGGTGAGTCGTGACAATGTCCCGAGGCACTTTGATTACACCATGGTTACTACATACCTCCCGAAGGGGATATGTACAGTCAGAACGCAACAGGAAAAGATCCCGATGTTGAAGTTCAGTGACTTCAACCTAGGTGACCGCAATAATTATAACATGCTTTCTCCTTAGAATTATTTGACCAGGATGAAGGGGAAGAACTCAAAAATAATCCCCCAGCCATGGACTATGAACCTCACGTAGTCCACCCTCTT
The DNA here is from genome assembly GCA_010110895.2 of Picea sitchensis. Taxonomy (NCBI): domain Eukaryota; kingdom Viridiplantae; phylum Streptophyta; class Pinopsida; order Pinales; family Pinaceae; genus Picea; species Picea sitchensis. The sequence continues at coordinate 320,471 of SNQJ01S0000623.1, forward strand.
GAACATGATGAAGATCCCACACTTTGGAAGGCACCAGAAGGTTAACGCCTGTGTTAAGCTCCTACTATCATGTTACCATGGCGGCTATCTATGGCTAGATAGACACATTACAGTCGATCCGACGTTGATTCATAGGATCACCGGATTGAGCATGCAAGGACTTGACCTGCAAGACTTCTACCCAGGAAAGACTTTTGACCGCGCCCTAGCACAGAGTATTAAGGACACTTACGGTGATGTAGAAAAGGGAACATGAGGCTACAAGGTAGCTTCGATCCAGAATGGCATAGTGCACTTGGCCTGTTAGCTAATCGCATGGAATCTAGTGAGGAAGAACCGACCTACTCAAGTCACATGATTCATTGTTGACCTAGCCGGGAAATGTGTAGAAGGACTCCAAATGAACTGGGCGAAGTACTTGGTCAACCAGCTGGAATTAGATTGTCGTTTAGCTTAGGATCAGGGTTATGAGTTCCACTTTAGCTGGCTCCTGATCCTCATCACATTTATCGCTTGGGAAATGCTGGAAGGTGTGACCTTCCCGAACATTGAGTCGTTTGAGCCGCTCACTGCGAAGTTCATGTTTTTCTACTCAAGCAATATGGGGAAACAGTGGCAGTCAAACGCGGTCTTTCATACCTATTATATCTAGCTGAAGAGGGCTATCGAAGTTGTCCCTCGCATGATGTTGAACACCCTGCATCGGTTCTGATCCCTCATGAAGTTTCACGCAGATCAACACTTCATTTAAATCAATGCGCGTGTAGATGAGAACAAAGAAAAGATTCAATCGTACTACAAGCTCACAGAGGAGGACCTTGAAGATATCACCAAGGACTGGTTCACAGAACTCCTCATCCCCGCAGACCCTGCAGAAATGTCAAACCCTGAACTAATTGGCAGCCCCGAGACCACTCATGAAGTAAAGGATCATCCTGGACCTAGCAGAACGAAGAATACCAAAGAGTTCCAAAACTTGAGCAGTGCATCAGAAGGAACTGCTTCAGTGTCACCTGGACGAGGGGGTGATGACGAAGTAAAAGAGACAAATGGAAAAGAAGACCAGTAGAAGCAAGGAAAATTAACACCGCCTAGGGACCCTACTGATGAGGTTGATCCCTTGAATAAAAGGAAGGTTTATCCCACGAAACCCACTTCCCTAAAGAAATATAGAGCCACCTTGACAAAGATGCAGATTGTGCTCACTGTGGATGACTTTGACTTTATCATCACAGTTGTAGCAGATGCCTCGTAGGACATCTTGCAGAAACATGAAGCCAAGCAGGTGGAGATGTATGATAGAATCGAGGTTGAACTCAGAGGGGTTAAACAGGTCCTTCAATCAAGCTGTGCAGTATCCACTTCGCCCCCACCATAAGAAGAACCTATGTTGGGAGATGAGCCTGCCCAACTTCGTAGACTAGCTGATATGATCGTAGCTCGCCTTCATCGCATGCAGGAAGAAACCGAACAGGCTATAGAGGCCCTAAATCAAGTACAAAAATTAGTCATAGAGAAACGTCGAGTTGCGCAACAAGAGAAGGTTGCCCTCCAAGCTAAGTTTGAAGAAGAAAAAGCACATTTTCAGCAAGAGAAAGAGAAGTTTCTCGCAAAGCAGGTGGGAGTAAAAGAAGCATTCAACAGATCACTTCACTCGGTGACAAGCTTAGATCAAAAGGAGGAAGACCCAGTGAAGCATCAAGTAGAGCAACTCACGGAAGCTATCCAACAAATTCAACAGAGAATCACAAACCTCGATCTATGAACAGTGCCAAGTAACCCGCAGGACGTGCGAGATCAAAGAGAAGCCATTGCTCGGAGCACAGTCGAGAGGATCATAGCATTCGCTTTGGAATGCAAACAACTAAGTGATCACAATGCACATAATTATGAGGGACCCACTGAAGATACTGAGATGAAGGTACTGGAGTCACAACTTCAGGAGGCAAAGCAACAAGAAGCAACAATACAATCGCAGTTGAAGCTCACGTTAGCAGTTGAAAGAATGAAGTGATCCCAAGAATAGTGCACTGCTCAACAACAGGTCCACACCATTCAGAGCAAAGTCATGGAAGTGACTTAAAGGCTCCAACCAGTCCAGGATGAATATTTCCAACTGTTTGAGGAGATTGAAGGCCAAGGTGCAGAGTTGGAACAAGTAGTCATTGCAGTCGAACAATGTTTAGAGGGACCTGTCAACGAAGCAGTCATCCAAGAGTTCGTTGAGTAGGAGGCCCTGGCGCAACAACAGGTCGAAGCAGCTTAAGCCAAGCTCGAGGATTTTGAAGCACAACTACCCAGACCAGAGTGACTCGGGACGAGTCACAAGTGAGTGTTGGGGGCCTGCTGGCCCTTGACCAAGTTTTGAGGATGCTTGGTCATGTTTGACCTACTTTTGGGACTTCGACATGATGTCGAAGATAGAGCACAAGTCGAAGCAGAGATCACGGGATCTCGACACCTTTTTAGGGACCTTTTTGGGTTTTGGGCTTATGTAACAGGAATGGGGATGTCGACCCATGGGTTTACCCATGTTTAGGCCCATTTGGTAATGTATAAATGGATCGCTAGGTGATGTAAGAAGTGGTAAGTGTGTTAAGTGCTAGAGTTCGATCTATGTGATCAAAGGAGGGACAAGTATGTGATGTTAAGTGAAAGTGGTAATTGTAATTGCTTTGTTCATATTGTGTGAGACTTGTAGAGCTAAGTGCAAGTGATTGTAAGAGACTGTGGAAAGCTTTGTGTTGTACTTCAGGGAAGGAGGATCTAGCGAGGTGCACAAATCTCCTGTCCTCTGTGGAGTAAGATATCATGGCTTTGTGCATGTAGAAGATTTACAAAAAGAAATAAAGAAGAAGAGTTGGTGGATGTAGCCCTGGGGTGGGGGTGAACCACGTATATCCTGCATTGTGGTTTCTATGTGCTTTATGGTTGTTCTCTTTTCTATGTGATTGAAATCTTAGTGGACTGATGTATGCTTAGAAGGATCTAATATGGTAGCTTAGTGCTGAAAAATGGGAATAAATGCTAGATCTGATCTATGTTGGTATGATTAGTACTTGAATCTATTGGATCTGTGTGAATATTGTGTTGATTTGTTGTTAGGGTTTAGTTGCGCTATAAACTAAGGTTGAATATTAACGAACTATAACTGCTAAGTGCTATGTTAAGGTGTTACAATCACACATCTGTGTCCCAGCTAAGGTTGCAGACACTGGAGTCCTGCAACCACCCCTGCCTCTACCTCGGGTGAGACTTCATTTGCTTTGCAGGTGTTTCCTAAAGGGCCGATAGTTAGGGTTTTTTTGGTGCATTTTTGTAGCATTGAACCTTGGGTTTGCCTTTGTGCCAACACAAGCCGTCAACCTGCTATGATACCACTTGATCCTAAATTGATCTTTAAAGACTTGGCTAAGTTTTAAGCATGTTTTCAATTACCAATTAGGAATTAATGAAAGAAGAATAACTTAATGAGATATTATAGCAGCCAACATAAAGAAATGCATATCAGAATATAAGCACAAAGAACAACAAAGTTGTTAACAGAGTTCGACAAGATTGCCTACGTCTTTGGGCCTTTGTCTCAGTGGGTGAGGCTTTCTTATTTCTCTTCAATGATTCAAAAGTACATCAGAAAAATGTCAAAAGGATTACAAACTAGTATGGTTGTGTTTTGTTCGACCTGAAGAATCCAACACAACTAAAGACACTGAAAATGGTTGAGCGTAGCTCCCTGAATTGGCCCGCAAAGTTTGCTTCCTCAATGGCTTCCCTGCATAAAAATGGCTTCAAGCTTCATAAACTCGTCATAATTATGTTAATATGAACCTCCCTATCCTGCTAAGAACCTCTGGTTTATATAGATTTTGATTTGGTATCCTCCTCCCAACTTCCTCCCAAGATCTAGCCTCAAATCGAGATCTAGATCCCCCAATAATGGGGAAAATCCATTAAAAACAACATTAAAAATCATAACAATCTTTAATATATAGTTAAAAACCCATATTTGGAAAAAATCAGGGCGCAACCCCCTTTCTCCAAGCTCCTGGTCATATGGGGTGCGTCATATGGCTAAGTGCTGGGAGCTGGCCGCTAACCCTTCGTTCAAGCCCCCCAATTTTCGGTCGCATGCAGGGCCATGTGGCCTGGTCCTTAACCCTCGCGCACCCTCCTGTTGGCTTGGCTCCTGGGTCGTAGCCCCCCGTCGACCAGGGCCTATCCCGTAAATCGCCAACACACCAAATTTAAAACTAAAACCTGCCATTTGTTTCCATAAGCGCCAGTTACGCCCAAGTGACTAACACATGTGGTTAGTCAGTTGACTATGCCCGGAGATCAGGGGTTCGAGCTCGACGTAGTCGCCCAATTTTTTTTCTTTAGCCAGCATTAGAAAAATTTAGGGTGCTGCATGGCACCCTCTAATTGGGCCATGTGTCACCCTATGATTGGATTGTATGATCTAGTCAGCACCTAGTCAGCATGCACATGCATCTACCACATCACCGTTGTACAACCACGTTACCTGTCCAGTCAGTTGCCACATCAACATCTGTACAACCCAGTCACCTTACCACATCAACATCTGTATAACCCACTCACCATGCCATGTCGGCATCCGTACAACCCACTCACCCTACCACATCAACATCTGTACAACCACCTTTCGTCCATACTACCATGTGTCAGCTTTATATTTGTCCATGTCGCGTATGGACTACCACATGTCATTCGTACACTGCCATGTGTCAATTCCATACTGGTCCAACTCAATGCAAAAATGCCAAAACTGAGTGACACGTGTCACCTCCTAGTGTTGCAATGTGTCCTATTGATGTCATCATGATGAAATCACCTGTCGTATTGCTGACATCAGTAGTACGGCCTGTTGACTTTAACCAGTTTGACTTTTTGTATGTTTGGAAAATCGATGAGAGCGCGATAAATTTCACATACGGTGTCCATTTGCAAAAAACATTATATGGTTGGAATCAGTGTGATGAGCTAGACGCAATGGCCCTGGTTTCACCCAATTCCAAGAACTTTGATATTTAGGCCTTCCTGGATCCATTTTGGATCAGTTGAGATGGCCACATCAAGGAATGATACACAAAATTAGTATAAGCGTGCAATGTCATGTCATTCAGATTGCCAAGATCACAAATAGGTCGAATTGGTGAACTATTAAAATAGTAAACCAATGATTTTCCACAAAAAAATTATTTTTTGAAGGTCATCAACTCACGAAGGCATTTTGAGGGATTAAACAACAGTTTCAGATAGTCCAAATCGAGAGAAATGTGTGTACCTATGGTACATAAAGTATTTTCTACTCAAAATGAAAGATTTCAATGATCGTTTTCCAACAAGATATTCTGAGCACAAAACAGAGCTAGTATCAAGAAGTTACAACTGAAATAGTACAAGGCAAAAATTAAGAATTAAATCACTTCCAAAGGGCATAAATCCTTGCTCATAAGTTATTTTGGGACACAAAAGCAGTCTGTGGAAATCCTATGGACCATAGAATAAAACCATGAAACTATATTTGGAATCTAGGTACCTAATTGTATAGGATGGAAGAGAAGACACCTATAGCAGTAAAGGGTAAAAATGAGAAAACAATTTAAACTTCCACAGACCATAACTTTCATCTTGGAGCTTAGATTTGGGAAAATGAGAAGTCAATGGAAAGGTATTGAGGAGGAGAAACCATCTTTCAACCTATAATTTAGAATTGAGCACCGCAGTTTCTTAGAAAATAATAAAATAATTTTGAAGTAGTAAAACAAAGCAATGAGTAGAAATTGCAACTTGAGAAGGTTGTAACTTTTCACTCGGAACTCATAATGAGGCAAGATATAGTCGTTGGAGAGCTATTTAAGAAAGGAATTGCAAAACAAAACAGATTTTGACTTAGTACATTGTGTTCTTCATACATTGAGATGAAAAATAACCTGTAACCTAATTAATGAAATGTTTTATAGTATGCATGTTCTAACAATAATTATTACATGAACATTTCTTATAGAACTGGTGGTACAAGAAAACAATTTTGGTTCTTATATGAGGACTAGAGTGATGGAATATGCTCATGGATATTACAACTAAGAGGAGGAGGTCATAAGTCTACATGTCAACATGATAAATGGTAAGACAAATTCCAATGGCAGAAGAGACAGAGAGGAGCTTGTGGAGATGGATGACATTATGAGAAGCTTGCAGAGGGAAGTGAAAATATATAGGGTAGATAATGAAAATATTATGAAATCTTAGGAGGAGATGCTACAAAGTATGGATATGTTGCATAGACACATCAACAAGGACTTTGGCTCTAAGAAATCATCTAGTACTAAACAAGTGGCATCATCCAAATCCCATAGCAGAAGGGATGCTCATGGGAATGACACAAAATCAATAAGTATAAGTAGGTGTTAGCACTCTGTAAACTTTGTTCAGCTGCGAAAATGAATGACAGAGGCAAACTACAAACCAACTTTGAGGCCCAAAACTATCCTTTCGGACCTGGAGAGGGCTCTCTATGGAGACTTTGTCTCTGAACATGATATAACTTTAAACTTTGGGTTAGATTTAACACCTTAAACAATGTTTTCTTGTTCTATTGGCGAAATAAAGCAAGACCTTGGGCTATGGAGTCTATTTAAGAAAACGATAGAAACAAATGACTCAGTGACTCAACTCAAGAGGGTAAAGGCTAAATGAGAAACAGTCTTCAGTTAAAAATCATTTTGTGTGGCGAGAGAAAAATACATGAAGCAACTTGGAGCACCGCTCGGGATGAATTCAGAGTTAACTTAGAAGAAACACAGTTTGTCTAAATGGCACGAATCTAGAGCACTGCACGGTGAATTCTAGATTCGAAATCACGTTACAATTTAGATAGAAATTACATATGTGAATACAAAGAACACATGAAAGCACATATGCAAATAAAGAATACAATACATCACACTGCCACCGTTAGAATCTTTTCATCAAAGATTCATGGCTTTTGCATTAAGTTTCGATCTGATAAAAAAACTACAATTGATAGTCACTGTCTATACTGTTTTCCAACCAACCCGTCTTACATTGAAAAGATGGTATATATAGACAAGGGTGTGCCGCTTGGGCTACCCTACACTCTAACTACTATCCATAGAAACTAGGTCTGAACTACCCTCTATCAGATGGCTCTTCGAATGGCCTTTTGCTAAAAATAAAACTGACTGCAATCGGCTGCATTAGTCGCTCGTATTTTCCATAGTGTTTTGGTCATCAACAAGATCTCGTCGTTAGAAAATGATGTGTCAATGCTTTCCTTTGACAGGGCATCTGGACAATCAAGTGTTCTTTCATACTCTTGCCACACATTGTAACGACCTTGATCTCTATCGCGCAATCCTTTGTTGTTGCATGCATGTGGCGGGTGACTGCAGACCATTGCAGGTGCCTCCAAAATGATGATCCCAGCTAGGGAACAATGCCTCTCTTCAGAATGTCGCATGTCTAATGTACACCTATCCTTCGCAATGGATGAGATTACATCGTTGCACGTCATATGTTTTTTGCATGGGTATCTATCAGATTCCAAGTCTGTGTCATGTCTGGGGAGACAAAAATGGAGTCGGACGATCATGCGTCTGATATCGTTTGCAGTTTGGATACTCAAAGCTTTCTCCTAAGAGACCAATTTCACCTTTTTAGATTCATCACTTGCCTTTGCAGAACCGCATTCCCTTTCAACTTCTTCTGTGCATTGGCCAAAGCCGCACGAACTTTCTCCATGGCTGGTTCACATTCCATGAAGTGTTTCACATTCCTTTCTTCCGATACCATCTGTGTTTCACACAATTGTATGATCATATCCTGTGCTTCCTTGAGCTGTCTCTTTAACTAGGTCACGTTTCCCTCACAACCTTGTGATGTTGATACTTCAAGGGTCTTTGCTACTAACTGTTGTCTCAACTCTTTGTTTTCCTTGTATAGCTCAGTGATAGCGAGATGCGCTTGCTTCAGTTGCTATGACGACTCACGAACATCTACACTTTCGGTGTCTTTCCTCCTCCTTCTGTCCCATCTTTCTTGACTTATTCCTTCGATGGGTTCCAACCAAATAACGCACATGAGTAACTCTTCGATGACTGACTTTGCGCGCGGCTCGCTCGGGACTTGGGTCTCTTCGAGTACCTTGTTTTTCCTTGGCCTGCCCCTTCTCTGGGGTATTGGATGTTGGGGGGATAGGGATTCCAATGTCCTTCCTTCCTCCGCAACCCTTCCTGCTTAAGCCTCCACGCAGTGCGATGTTACGCTTCTCATGGGTAGAGGGAATATCCCTTTGGATCCTTGGGGATGCCTGCTGCAAGTAGAAACGAATCCCAGTTATTTCCCAATCTCCTTAACTCCTCCACCAGCAGTAATTTAATCATTGAGACATGTGATATTTTCCTCTTCGGCTGATATGTTTAAGCTCGGGCGTTGTCTGCCATTTCTCGTAGTCTTTGGTGTAAGAAAAAGGGACGATTTAACAGTCTCCTCCCTCTGAAGTGAATCAACAATCTAATGTGATGTGGATGTATTCTATCAAACCTTCCCTCAAAGGTGAAATATTTCCTAATCACTTCCATGAGTTTTCGAAAGGGCCCCTACAAATATCTACTTGGAACGCTCGTTTCAACCTTCCCACCTAAGCAGTCTCGCTTGATAAAGTCTTCATAACACCACGCGTCCAAAGGCATGCGTTTAAACCACCTTTCAGTAAGCGAAGGGATCTTTGTCGCGACTGACAAAGTTTCCTCTGTCACTTGGAAAATGACACCTGCAATTACCGTGCGGAACCTGTCGAACCTGAGTGTGAACTGCTCCACTAGTTTTGTGTTGAATCCTAGGATTTTTTTGAAAAAGTTCATGCATCCGACCTGATCAAAAGACGCCCTAACCTTCAAATCTTCATTGACCAATGTTAAGCTTTGAGGCTCGAGCCCAACATTCCTTCCACTCTGCGCACCTTTCCTTATGTTCTGGGATGTCGTCATGGTGCAACGCGTATTGGTTTTGCGTGAGGTTGATTTTGCATGAGAAAAAGGCGGTAATCTTAATTGACCTGGGCTTGTGAGAAGAATTACAGGTGATGCGTAAACTTGACTGATGGACATAATGCATGTAGAGCGCTCATAATTTATAATCGGGCGGGCTTTATAATTCATGGTGACTGGAGGTTTTAGAGCGAGCTTGAATATTTTCCCAGTACATCCAAGCGATGGGTACACTTCAGAGTGTGCGAAGTACAACTGATAAGAGCTGCAGGGCATATGTGATACAAGCGTTGTGATTTTTCATTCTTTCTAACTTCATAATGAGTTGATGATGGTCACTTCATCTGCCAAAGCAAATTATATTTAACAACTTGCCTCGACTTTAGGCATGTAAGACATTCTCTTCTGGTAGGACCCGCCTCTTTGGGAAAAGACCTCTACCCCTTACATATGTTTTGGTTCTAACATCCCTTCACAACTCTAAGGGACAACCGACCACTTGCTAACTTCGACCTATTTGCTTTTCGGTATCTGACCTCACATGCTTTGACACACAGACTCTGACTCAACTAAGACCGACTCTAACTGGAAAAAAATGACAGCGCTAACAGTAGGCATCATGATTCCCCAAATAAATCCACTAGAAGAGATTGAGCAAGTTCAGGGACAGGGAGTAGCCCGGGTGTTTCTCTTGTCAGGAGGAAGAGAATAAATCCCGAGTTAGAAATTTTGCAAGGTGAAATCAGGAAAATCAACCCAACAACGTTTAATGGTGAGCATAGAAAGGGAGAAGAGGTTGAAGCATGGATGTTGGAAATGAAGAAATATTTACAGCTGTGTGATTATCCCTCAAGGGTGCAAACTAGAATGACAACCTACCACTTGCAAGGAAAGGCACCCATGTGTCGGAATCAACTTCAGCAAGCCAAACACCTTGATGAGAAGAAGGTTTCATGGACGTAGTTCAAAGGATATTTCCAAGAGAATTTTTTTCCAAAGAATTACTATGAAAGGAAGATGAAAGAGTTCTTTGAACTCAAGTTGGGAAGCATGGAGGGTAAAAAGGAGCATTGGAATAAAGGTTTTAAGCCATCCTTTTTCAAAAAAAAATCCTAAGAAAATCAATAAACACAATCAACCCAAAATGAATCGAGGATGGATGATTCATTTGGGAAAAGGCCAAGATAGAAACCCATGAAGTGTTGGGGATGTGAGGGAGATCACTTGTAAAGGGAATTCCTATTGGCACCCAACATTTTGGTTCTATTTTTGTGTGCGTGCACAAAAAAAAGTTGTGCGAGCTCATCCAGTAGTTTTGCGAGCACCTAAGGAGATGCGTGAAAGAATTTCGTAGTGTGCGCAACAGATTGGGTTTTTTTTAGAAATGAACCAAGTCTAAAGGTAGTCAAGGGAACACCAATCCAAGTTTTTTTAGTTGAGTGTGTCAGTTCAGGGTTTTTCAATTACACCGAAAATCAAGAAGAATCCCACCAAAAGAAAGAAAGGAATCACCAAAATATCTCCTAAAATGATTACTACCAACAACAAATGAAGATGTGGGGAGACCAGAAGATGAGTTGGCTAGGGAATTTAAGATTATCCTTGATGCATAAAACATATGTCAAGCCCTGGCAGGTACCAAAATCATGCGAGGTCGTTAGATAATACAAGCGAGTGGAGAATAATAGTGAAGGACAACGATCCCTGACAAAAGGATATACAAAAGAGAGCTCTTAGCTCTGGAAAGAGATTGGTGCATTGGGGAAGGAATTAGTATCAGAGCTCTGAGTTAGCCTATTGCAGTACAATGTTGTATGGAGAAGTCTCATGTGTCTTGTATCTATCTGAGTCTTATAGTTTGGCGCAAGGTGTATATTGTTGTATTCCCATGGTTTTTTATAGTAATGAGATGAAGTATTGTGTCTTGAAACTCAATTATTAAGCACATTGTATGTCTCTAATATGATGGAATATGTTCAATAATAAAGCTATGACAATTCTATTATATTGTGTGTTTCTCATGATTGAGTAACACTTGTGCATGTATTGTTTTAATTCTTAGTCCTTGTTAGATTCTTAAATATAAGTTACATGTATTCCATTTGCAGTTCTATTAGTTATGTTTGATTCTCCATCCCTGACACAAGACCGTATCATCTTTGTGATCCTCCATGCATCTCAAGTGACACCTTCCTCGACCTCGGCTAAGGATTAATATGCCAGTGCTTAGGTGTTTTTTTTGGAAATGATTTAGATGAACCCTAGGTCTTAAACCCATCAGTTTTACGAAAGTCAGTGTGTGTGAACATGTGTACTGAAGCAGCAAAACTGCATAGCTTAGCCCCAACAAAAGGTTCTGTTGTCTGAAATTGAATTCTTGTTGAGATTGATGGAGGAAGAGATAAATTTAGGGACGTTTGTCTAAGGATGAGATTCAAGACAGGATAGAAACGAAGGATGATGATTTTTTCCTACAAGAGATGAAAGGATTGTGAGTGGATGCGAAAGAATGAAAAGGTATATATCTTTACTCTGATCTACATGAACTCTTTTTTGTAGAATTTCCATGTTTATTACATGAATGGTTAAAAAGACAATCATAAGTTAACTCGACTTTGTTATCATGAAAGAAAATAATATGGGATCAAGCCAAGCTTGATAGCCTGAATGCATTAGAGAACAAGTGGACTTGGGCCAATGACTTCTATTTTTCTTGGGTAAAAGAAGGTTATATTGTTGAATTTTCTATAGAATATAGTGATTCTTTCAGCAAGGCTGAAAGAAAGTTTGAAGAAGGTCCCAAAAAGAGGATATTATAAGAGATCCCCCTTTGGATTAGGATGTTATTCATAGAAAAAGTAATGATTCACATGGAGATTGATAAGATGGCTGAGTAAAACCCTAGTGTTGGGGGGGGTTTGGAAAAGGTGGGGGAAGAACAAAAAAAAAATCCAGAGTATGGAGGATCCAAGAAGTTTTTGAGGATCTAGTGAGGAGGATCCAAGAAGTTGTTGATATGAGGTGAGGAATGGGATGGAACCATAAGAGAAGAGGAGAGAAAGAGCCAAAATATATGCGAGAAGAGTTGAGCTCAGAGAGAGACGTTGAGTGGAAGGATAGAGAAGAGTTAGTTAAGGGTGCACAGTGAGCTGTCGGGGCAAAAATTAAGAGGAATATCACACCAAGAAATGGTGTGGAAGAGGATGTTGTGCCATAGTGGAGAACAGGTCAGATCTGACTTACGAAGAGGCTTGGAATCAAAGATACTAGTAGTGACAATAGTGGTAGTGAGGGATTAGGTGATGAATCCCATACCCTTTGGATATTGCAGTATGTTGCAACCTTGAGAAGACAAAGAGCACACATGTCTGGTGTGCGGGTGCAAACTTGTGGTGTGTCAATGGACTCAGAAGAGGATTCTTCACATAGTCACACACTGACAAGAAGATAATTTTTCACAGCGTACAATGGGGTGCTAATTCGATAGGATTTTGGCTATCGCTGTAGTGGATGTATGCTAAGCATCCTAGTGAGTGGTAAGCATATAAGTCACGTGATGAGTGGAGAAACTGACTCTGCGCAAGGTGGTAGTGTGTAGATCGGGTGATCTGAATTTTATGAGCGGAACAAAATGACTACAGATTATTAACAAGTTCTTAACACAAAATAATAGAGATACAATAAAATTGGTTATCTATTCATAAGGAAATAAGTTGAAACTGTAAAATGCAGTAGAAACAAGCTTGTTGGAATGGTAGCGGCTTATCTCTGAGAAGAGATGTAACGGATGCGCTCATTCGCAAGAAGATTATTACAATGAGGCTCTGAAGGAATTTTTACAATAAACATGAATTACAAAAACCCTAGACATCTAAAAACCTAACCCTAGGATATGAAGTGCCGAAAGTCATGTGGGCCTCGTCTGGGTAAGTTATTACATCAACTTCCTGGGGTCGTAACCTTTGCATACGATATTCGTTTTAGGTGTATGATAGACCATTGGAAAGGTATCATTGAGGAGATTCATTTTCGAGGATCAATGATGCCTTCGACTACTATTAAGAAGCTCGATCCTGAAAAACCTTCATTTAGGCCCTTAAAATGGCCCTGAAAGTTAAAACTGCTAAAAATAGTAAATTGCCAAAATTTCCATAAAACTGTTTTGAGCCAGTTGGAAAGGGTGGGTGGCCACCCATATCCACCTGGATCATCGGGACAATAGATGACTCACACAATGGAAGTGCATGGATCATCCCGTAGGTAGGAGTGCATAATAGTGGTACATAGTTGGATCAGGAGGAGAAGGCGCAAGTTGTGGATGTGCCATATGGGAAGAAATATGGAGGCCCCCCCAGTGGTGGGGGAGATGAACTAATCATGTTGGATGGCCTTGCATGACTGTAGTGAGATGTCTCTTTGGGTTCCCTCACAAGAAATTTTAGGAGAAGATGGTATTACCCCCCCTTTGTCCCACCCCCCTTGTACATTTTTAATCAACAAGAAAAAATGCCAAATAGTGAAGAGGTTGAAGTTGAAGAGAGAGAATAAGAGGAAAGAAGTGATGACATGAGTGAATGATAAGGTGAAGTCAACAATACTTCACCCCAAGTGATAGTGGTGTGGAAAGATCTAGAAAACAACAGTCCGAAGAGTGGAGCTAACCCTGGTCACAAGATGGCCAATCAAGATAGTACATTAAGATTTCTCGTGTTCCATAGAATGGGTAACGATGATGTTGAGAAAAACTGGTTCACTTGTGAAGCAATATGGTATGTAAAGAGAGTTATAGATGAGGAAACTAAGATCTCTCAAATGGAGACTACATTTAGGGATCAGGCCCTGACATGGTACATGGAATATAAGTCTATTGTTTAGTAGGATAGGCGGGGTCCATAGCTGAGATCAAACATGATCTACTTCGGTAATTTTAGAATCCAAAGTCAGAGTCCCAATGCATTACAAAAAACAAGGAAATAAATTAGAAGGAAGGAGAGGTTGTCTCGGACTACAATTAGTGGTTCAAAATCTTGTTGGATAGGTTGAGTTCCAGATCCAGGATGTGCATCATAGAGAATGGTTCATTACAGGGTTTCTACCCCATATTTGAGTCTATCTCACCCAAAAAAAGGTGACAACTCAGGCTGAGGCAGTCAAAATCATGATGCACTTGGAAGCCACACCTAGAGGCGCAGAAACATCGATCAGGTTGGCGCAGGCTCAGTCGCAACTAGCCAACCTAACAATATAGTTGCAAGATATGTCAAATTATAAATTCACGTGTGAACATGTGTGGTGCACTACGTGCCGCTCAGAAGGGCATCAATGAGACATGTGCATGATCCTTCCAAATTATGTGGCAACTAGCGTATTGATTCCATTTCCATCTGGACAATCAGGATGGTGTGAAATATGTCGACAGTGGGGCCATGTTCCACCCCACTACCCCACCTCACAAAATTATCAAGAAACACATCACACTCCCTTCTTTGAATTATGTAAGTCTATTGGCCATGATATCAACAGGTGTTTCTACCTCCAAATTATTCAAGATAACACCCGGGATGCATTCAGAGTGCAAGAGGAACAAAAGGGTGGTGAGCATGGGGTAGATGACAGAGGCGGATATCAAGGAGGAACTTGAGGTGGGTATGGACACGACCGAGCATGAGGATATGGTGGAGGAGGTGACAAACCCCCCACATGATTCAATTGCAGTGATATTGGTCATGTATCACAATTCAATACTAATCCACGTGTGCTCTGTGCATATTGTTATAGTCCTAAACATGTAATTGAGGATTGTCTAGATTTGATGAAAAATATGGAGGACAAGAAGGGTAACTGTAACATGGTGATGCAGGAGCATCCCTCATGAAAAGCAACCAACATGGAAGCGGAAGTCAGCTGGAAGACGTCCAACGCAAGTTTTCGAATTTTCAAAATTTTCCCTTGGAGTTGATGCGTTGAACATAAATGAGACCATTTATTTTAGGCGTCTGAAAAGAATGTAATCAGACCTCGAGCCATATGCTCTCGTCTGAGATAGCCAGAGGCATTTATAA
The DNA here is from genome assembly GCA_010110895.2 of Picea sitchensis. NCBI lineage: Eukaryota > Viridiplantae > Streptophyta > Pinopsida > Pinales > Pinaceae > Picea > Picea sitchensis. Next base: position 335,565 of record SNQJ01S0000623.1, read on the forward strand.
TAGTAGTTGCAGGTAGATAGCATTAAATTCTAGATTAGATAGTTCTAGAAGGAAGAGGGAAAACTAACTATAGACACCCTCAATTGTATCATTGTAACATGAACCAGATAGATTATCATCAAGGAAGAGCATAGGAGAATAGCAGGGAGTTGTAGAAGACATCCATGTACAGATCATGAATTAATAGAAGAAGTTGATTCAGACTCATGGCTGTTGTGTTATTCTCCATGTATGTGTGTTAATTTCTCTGAGTATTACTTCCTGTTATGCATTTGTTATGCTGTGTATGTGAATGACTTCATGTGTTAGATAGAATCCTGAGAGCAGGTGAAGTGAGGTACAATTGTTTTCTCTTTGAGCAAGGATTCCTGCAAGGAGTGCAGTTGAGTCGTCCGCAAGGAGTGCGTTGACAGAAGGCTCGGGAGTTAAACGTTTGTTCTTAGAACCCTCAGAAGTGAAAGCGGGTTAGTAAGACTACTGTTGCAGGGAGTGCGCAGGGTCTGAAGGATTCAACACTTGGGAAGTTGTTGAATGTTGAGCGCAAGGAAGGCGCGCAAGTTCCTTTGAAGAATCAGAGTGGAAAAAAAGCTCAGGAGACATAGCACCTTCGTAGTATCATTATCGAAGACAGCACAAGAAAATTCCGTGCCCAGAAGTCCTTAAGAAAGGAGAAAAGGAATCGACAGTCAAGATCTCGTAGAGGAGGTCGGCAGGATCCTGTCAACCATTGGATTTATCAAAGAAGTGGAGAGGTTATGGTCGCGCTGGGAGTTCAAGCTCCAGGAGTCATGGACTGTTAGATCGTGGGCCAGTCACCCGTCAGCAGTTAGATCCCGGAAGGTTGCGCAGGGGTTAAGATCTGAGGCAGAGGAGAAATCCCGGAGGATCCATTAGGGTATTAAGCCATCGAGGTTTTGACAAGTAAGAGAATTGAGACCTTGAAAGTCCCAAAATTCCGAGGAGAAATCTGAGCCGTTGATCTCAGCAGGAACACGTGGCAAGAAGCCAGGAATCCATCGGGGATTAGCTCATCGGAGAATCGGGGTTTGCGAGGACATAAAACTCTCACATACTGGAATCGCAATTCGCGATTTCCTGACAGGAGGTTTGAGCCGTCCATTTGCGAGGACACGTGGACGAAGATCCTGACGATTCGGTGTTTGGAGCATCGGAGTTTCCAGAGGTAAGAGTCTTGTACATGTTGAAATCGTGATCCGCGATTTCTCGATTTGATCTGAGTCGTTGATCACAGAGGGACACGTGGCGAACGATACCGAGAATCGGAGTTCAGGATATCGGGGTTTCCAGTGATGTGGAACTCGAGCACAACGAAATCGCAATCCGTGATTTCCCGATTTGATCAGAGCCATTGATCTGAAGGGCACGTGTCCAAGGATATGCAGGACTCGGGGTTCGGCATTTCGGGATTCTCGGTGACGAGAAATTCACGATAGAAGAATTCACGAAACCCTGAAACACGATGGCCCCACATTCATAGCCTTCAGTGGAGGACAGGTGTCGGAGCGTTAAGTCTCACCCTGACGAGACAACAAGTGTCATCATATATCAGAGTTCGGATTTTGGAAGGATCTGTGAATTTGTGCAATAGAAGTCGCGAAATTCCGAAACGCGATTTCCCGATCACCACTGGAGTGTGGGCCATAGGCGCCCTAGTGGAAGACATGTGTCAAGAAGGTCAGCCCTCGCTGGAGTCAACGCCAGGTGGCATCGGAAATCGGAGAATCGAAAATCCAAAGGGTGTGAGTTCTACGCATTTCAAATCCGCGAAGTGCGAAACTCCGATAGGGGGGAAGGACCGTAGTCTTGTGGACCAGCAGGTCACATGCAAAAGAGTTAGCCTGAGGGGCTAAAGGGTGCAGAAGGTGCCATCGGAGTTCAGGAAACGGGGATCCGGGAGGCGAGTGATTCAAGCCCTCGCAAGTGTCGATTTCCTGACGAGAATTTTCTCGATAGAAGCAAAGAACACGTGGGGGAACGTTCACCGGGGTTCAGGGATTTGTAAGACCCAATTTCGTAGTTCTATGGCTCGCGATCACGCGAAAGCTGATTTCCTGATAGGAGGAAGGGGGATAATAAGGAGAATATTTTGTGGGTGCAGAAAAGTCCCGATAATGGATTTGAGGAACATCTTTTGTTCTTCGGGCCTAGGGAAGAGAAGGTCCTGGTGAGAGCAGACGTGCCCTGGGTGGTGCGTTCGGCGTCAAGTGGTATTAGAGCATAGAAAATTTCTCTGTTTTCTGTAGCAGAGAAGAAAAGGAGAATTCACCATGCCACCAAGGAGAAGAGGTAGACAATCACCCAATCCAGAGGAGGAAAGGGAATTGTCCAGAGAAAGGGAATTGTCCAGAGGAAGAGAAATGTCCAGAGACAGAGGGAGGCAAGGACAGAATCCAGACATGGAAAGAAGAATGCGAAATCTTCGTGCCAGAATGAAGGACATGGAGATAAGAGAAAGGCGAAGAGCTAATGTAGGAGATATCAGTGAATCCGAGGATGAAGGTGGTGCTGAACATGAAGAAGAAGAGACCCCAACAGAAGATGAAGCTAATGAGCGTTTAATTAAGGCTATCGCTCAGATGAGTTCAAAAACAAAGATGGACATTCCATCTTATGAAGGGAGTCTGGATGCAGAAGAGCTGCTAGACTGGATTAGAGCTCTTGACACTTACTTCGATTATGAAGATATCGAAGATGATAAGAAGGTCATACATGATGTCACAAGGTTAAAAGGACATGCAACATTGTGGTGGGATGAACTGCAAGATGGCAGACGTTGCCAAGGCAAGCAGAAAATTAAGAGCTGGGACAGGATGATTGCAAAGATGAAGTCAAAATTCATTCCCAGGGACTATCAAATTTCTCTGTTCAGGAGGATGCAGAACCTGAGACAGAAGATGATGACGGTGAAAGAGTACACCGAGGAATTTTACAGGTTGAATATTAGAGCAGGTCATCGTGAAAGCAATGATGAAAAGGTGGCCAGGTATATGAATGGCCTAAGGTATGAAATTCAGGATGAACTAATTTGGCGACCATTCGAACTGTGGAGGATTCTTACCAATTGGCTCTGAAAGATGAGGAGAAGTTGAGCCGTAAACAAAGTCAGAGGGGTCGAGGCAGAAGTCAGCCCAGAAGCAAGGCAGTTGCCCAGGAAAGGACCCAGAAGCCTAAGGAGGAATGGAAGAAACCTCAAGAAAAGACAAAAAGAGGTGGAACCTCACAAAGAAGGCCATATGCTGAACAAAGGGAACAACATACTAAGCCAAGAGGAGGATATGCTGATAATAATAGATTCCCTCATACCAGAGGTAGAGGAAAAGGAAGAGGTGGAGTCATCACATGTTACACATGTGGAAAAGATGGACACAAGTCAGTTGACTGTCCAGATAGGAAGAATGATGGAGGAGAGACTCATATCGTCGAGGCACAGAGACGAGATGTTGAGACAGAGTACGCTGAATGCGGAAGATCGTTGGTGATGCGAAAATTCCTTTTGACGCCAGAGAAGGAAATGGAGAATTCAGTACAAAGGAACAATATTTTTAGGACTGCTTGCAAGACTAAAGGTTGGGCATGCAAAGTCATCGTGGACAGTGGAAGCACAGACAATCTCGTTTCAACCGAGATGGTGGAGAGGCTGGAGTTGGAGACAACTGATCACCCGAATCCATATAAAGTTTCATGGCTATAGAAGGGACATCAGGTAAATGTCACTAAAGAGTGCTTAGTTGATATTAAAATAGGAGGATATAATGATAGGATTTTATGTGATGTTATTCCTATGGATGTCTGTCATTTATTGCTGGGTAGACCATGGCAATATGATAGAAATGTGATCCATGATGGGAGAAATAATACATATACCCTGGAGAGGAATGGGAGGACTCATATGTTATGTCCAATTGAAGATAAAGAGGTGAATCCGGAGGCAAACAACATAGTACTTCTGATGAGTGGGAAGGAACTTCTTACAGAAGTTAAGAAGAAAGAGGATCCACAATTCTTTGTGGTCAGAAAACCAAGAATTGTTCTGACTAGCACAAGAGTGGACGATTTGCCTGGAGAAGTTCAGGAACTGTTGGAAGAGTTCATTGATATTGTAGTGGACGAACTACCTCGTTCATTTCCACTGATGAGGAGCATGAGCCATCACATTGATCTCATACCAGGAGAAAGTTTGCCGAATAAGGCCGCATACAGATTAACTCCGCGAGAAAATGAGGAGGTCAAAAAGGCAAGTACAGGAGTTGCTGGATAAAGGATTGGTCAGGGAAAGTTTGAGTCCATGTGTTGTTCCAACAGTACTCAGTCCGAAGAAAGACGGAGGCTGGAGGATGTGCACTGATTCGAGAGCCATTAACAAGATAACTATCAGGTATAGATTCCCATTGCCAAGAATGGATGATTTGATGGATTGCTTAAGTGGAGCAAATTTTTTTTCAAAAATAGATTTGAAGAGTGGATATCATTAGATTCGTATGAGAGAAGGTGATGAATGGAAAACAACATTCAAGACAAACGAAGGGTTGTATGAGTGGCTTGTCATGCCGTTTAGCTTGACGAATGCACTGAGTACCTTCATGAGGTTGATGAAGGAAGTCCTGAAGGAGTTCATTGGGAAATTTGTCATCGTGTATCTAGATGACATATTGGTTTTCAGCAAGACAAAGGCTGAACACTTGAAGCATTTAGTCATTGTGATGAAGACATTACAGCAAGAGAAGTTGTTGATAAATACGAAGAAGTCCTCATTCATGAAGACAGAGCTCGTTTATTTGGGATTTGTTATATCTGCAAATGAACTGAGAATGGATATGGATAAGGTGGAGGTAATCAAGAATTGGCCATCACCAAGAAATGTATTTGAGGTGAGGAGTTTTCATGGACTGGCTAGTTTCTACCGAAAATTCATTAGGAATTTCAGTGGAATTAGTGCAGCAATGATGAATACAGTGAAGAAAAGACATAAATATTTTCACTGGATGGAAGAGGCTGAGAAGAGTTTCAATTTGTTGAAACGAAAGATTACAGAGCAACCAATTCTGGTGTTGCCAGATTTTCAGAAAACATTTCAGGTAAAATGTGATGCAAGCAGGTTTGCAATTGGAGCGGTCTTGAGACAGGAAGATAGGCCGATTGCATATTTCAGCGAGAAGCTGAATGAAGTGAAGGAGCAAATACTCCACATATGATAAAGAGTTTTATACCATCATACAGGCATTGAAGAAATGGAGGCACTATTTGATTCCGAAGGAATTTGTTTTATATAGTGATAACCATGCTTTACAATATGTGACTCAACAAGAAAAGTTGAATCAGAGGCATGTTAAGTGGGTCGAATACATGCAAATCTTCACTTTTGTAATAAAGCACATTTCTGGTACTGCTAACAAAGTTGTTGATGCTTTGAGCAGGAAAAGTTTGTTGTTGCAGGAGTTCAAAGTCAGGACGTTAGGTTTTAATGATTTGAAGAACATGTATGCAGATGATTCAGACTTCAAGGAAGCTTATGAAGCAGTTGAGAATCCAGTTCTCAGAGATAGGAATCAGTGGATAGAGTATGTGATCTAGGATGGATTGATGTTCAAAGGCAATCAACTATGTATTCCGAATTGCTCCATGAGAGAGAACTTGTTAAAGGAGAAGCACAGTGGAGGATTGGCAGGACATTTTGGCCATGATAAGACATTTACAAAGATGAACGAGTCATACTTTTGGCCAAGGATGCGGTCGGAAGTCAAGAAATTTGTGGACAGATGCAGGATTTTCCAGCATTCAAAGGGAAGGAAGCAGAATGCGGGTTTTTATCAACCCTTGCCCATACCAGAGAGGCCGTGGGACGAAATTAGCATGGATTTCGTGTTGGGATTGTCGAGGACACAAAGGGGTGTTGATTCAATCTTTGTGCTAGTAGACAGGTTTTCTAAGATGGCGCATTTTATCCCATGCCAGAAGACCAGTGATGCGACTCACATCGCAAATCTGTTTTTCAAAGAGATTGTTTGACTCCATGGATTGCCGAAGAGCATAGTCTCAGACAGGGACACAAAGTTCATAGGGAATTTCTGGAGAACATTGTGGAAGAAGCTCGAAACTAATTTGATGTTTAGTTCTGCTTATCATCCTCAAACGGATGGACAAACAGAAGTGGTCAACAGAAGTCTGGGAGATTTGTTGAGGAGCTTGGTGACAGAGCACCATAGCAGCTGGGATGTTTGCTTACAATGACTCAGTGAACAGGAGCACATGAAAAAGTCCATTTCAGATTGTGTATGGAATGCAAACAAGAGGAGTTTCTGAATTGAGGGATTCATAACAGACTGATACCAGCAGTGCTAGTGCAGGATAATTCGTTGAAGCAATGAAGGAGCTTCACAGTCAGGTGAAAGAGCGACTATTGAAGTCAAGTCGGGAGTACAAGCGCAGAGCAGATCAGCATCGGAGACAACTTCAGTTTGAAGTTGATGATCTGGTTCTGGCACATTTGAGGAAAGAAAGGTTCCCGAGAGGAACATACAACAAGTTGAAGATGAAGAAAATTGGGCCATGTAAGGTCGTAAAGAAATTCGGAGAAAACGCTTATGAAATCGAGTTACCAGGTGATATTGGAATATCTCTGATATTTAATGTTTCGGATCTATATCCATATAAAGATGATAAAATAGGAGCTGAAAGTGATGAACAGCCAGAGATCCAGTGGCAGAAGCAGATGCCAGTTGCAGAGAAGCCACAGATGGAGCAGATATTGAACAAACGATTGGGCAAGAAAACCAGGAGGAAAGAATATTTTGAATATTAGGTTAAGTGGAAGGGTCATCGAGTTGAAGATGCCAGCTGGGAGACTGAAGCAGAGATTCAGAAGCATGGACATACCGTGCAGGAGCTCATGGACAGGAGCCCATGCAAATTTTCAAGCGAGGGAGTATGATGCAGGAGCATCCCTCATGACAAGCAACCAACGTGGAAGCGGAAGTCAGCTGGAAGACGTCTAGCGCAAGTTTTCAAATTTTCAAAATTTTCCCTTGGAGTTGACGCGCTGAACATAAATGAGACCATTTATTTTAGGCGCCTGAAAAGAATGTAATCAGACCTCGAGCCATACGCTCTCGTCTGAGATAGCCAGAGGCATTTATAATAGTAGTTGCAGGTAGATAGAATTAAATTCTAGATTAGATATTTCTAGAAGGCAGAGGGAAAACTGACTATAGACACCCTCAATTGTATCATTGTAACATGAACCAGATAGATTATCATCAAGGAAGAGCATAGGAGAATAGCAGGGAGTTGTAGAAGACATCCATGTACAGATCATGAATTAATAGAAGAAGTTGATTCAGACTCATGGTTGTTGTGTTATTCTCCATGTATGTGTGTTAATTGCTCTGAGTATTACTTCCTGTTATGCATTTGTTATGATGTGTATGTGAATGACTTCATGTGTTAGATAGAATCCTGAGAGCAGGTGAAGTGAGGTACAATTGTTTTCTCTTTGAGCAAGGATTCCTACAAGGAGTGCAGTTGAGTCGTCCGCAAGGAGTGCGTTGACAGAAGGCTCGGGAGTTAAACTTTTGTTCTCAGAACCCTCAGAAGTGAAAGCGGGTTAGTAAGACTACTGTTGCAGGGAGTGCGCAGGGTCTGAAGGATTCAACACTTGGGAAGTTGTTGAATGTTGAGCGCAAGGAAGGCGTGCAAGTTCCTCTGAAGAATCAGAGTGGAAAAAAATCTCAAGAGACATAGCACCTTCGTAATATCATTATCGAAGACTGCACAAGAAAATTCCGTGCCCAGAAGTCCTTAAGAAAGGAGAAAAGGAATCAACGGTCAATATCTCGTAGAGGAGGTCGGCAGGATCCCGTCAACCATTTGATTTATCGAAGAAGTGGAGAGGTTACAGTCACGCTGGGAGTTCAAGCTCCAGGAGTCGTGGACCATTAGATCATGGGCCAGTCACCCGTCAGCAGTTAGATCCCGGAAGGTTGCGCAGGGGTTAAGCTCTGAGGCAGAGGAGAAATCCCGGAGGAGCCATCGGGGTATTAGGCCATCGGGTTTTTGACAAGTAAGAGAATCGAGACCTTGAAAGTCCCAAAATTTCGAGGAGAAATCTGAGCCGTTTATCTTGGCAGGAACACGTGGCAAGGAGCCAGGAATCCATCGGGGATTAGCTCATCGGAGAATCAGGGTTTGCGAGGACATAAAACTCTCGCATACTGGAATCGCGATTCGTGATTTCCGGACAGAAGGTTTGAGCCGTCCATTCACAAGGACACATGGACGAATATCCTGACAAGTCGGCGTTTGGAGCGTCGGAGTTTCCAGAGGTAAGAGTATTGTACATGTTGAAATCGCGATCCACGATTTCCCGATTTGATCTGAGCCGTTGATCACAGAGGGACACGTGGAGAACGATCCCGAGAATCGAAGTTCGGGATATCGGGGTTTCCAGTGATGTGGAAATCGAGCACAACGAAATCGCGATCCATGATTTCTCGATTTGACCAGAGCCATTGATCTGAAGGGCACGTGTCCAAGGATCTGCAGGACTTGGGGTTCGGCATTTCGGGATTCTCGGTGACGAGAACTTCATGATAGGAGAATTCGCAAAACCTCGAAACACGACGGTCCCACATTCATAGCCTTAAGTGGAGGACAGGTGTCGGAGCGTTAAGTCTCACCCTGAGGAGACGATAGGTGTCATCGTATATCGGAGTTCAGAGTTTGGAAGGATCTGTGAATTTGTGCAATAGAAGTCGCAAAATTCTGAAACGCGATTTCCCAATCACCACTGGAGTGTGGGCCATAGGCTTCCTAGTGGAAGACAGGTGTCAAGAAGGTCAGCCCTCGCTGGAGTCAACGCCAGGTGGCGTCGGAAATTGGAGAATCAAAAATCCAAAGGGTGTGATTTCTACGCATTTCAAATCCGTGAAGTGCGAAACTCCGATAGGGGGGAAGGACCGTAGTCTTGTGGAACAACAGGTCACATGTGAAAGAGTTAGACTGAGGGGCTAAAGGGTGCAGAAGGTGCCATCAGAGTTCGGGAATCGGGGATCCAGGAGGCGAGTGATTCAAGCCCTCGCAAGTGCCGATTTCCTGATGAGAATTTTCCCGATAGAAGCAAAGAAAACGTGGGGGAATGTTCATCAGGGTTCGGGGATTTGTAAGACCCGATTTTGTAGTTCTAAGGCTCGCGATCATGCGAAAGATGATTTCCCAATAGGAGGAAGGGGGATCATAAGGAGAATATTCTGTGGGTGCAAAAAAGTCCCGATAAGGGATTTGAGGAACATCTTTTGTTCTTCGGGCCTAGGGAAGAGAAGGTCCTGGTGAGAGCAGACGTGCCCTGGGTGGTGCGTTCGACGTCACATGGTGCATACCGAGCCATGCAAAAACTAGAAGAAGAAGGGAGAAGGAAATGTCTAAGTAGTAACCTATGGAGGGGAAAAGACAGGGGCATGTTTTGAACTCAGAGAAAGTTCGGGTCAACATGCAGAAGGAAAGATCTGGAGGGTTCCCCAACCTAAGTTTTTATGCGGCTTAGCAATAACATTTTCTATGCGATGTGCAATGAGCCTTGGAGGAAGACCAATTGCACGAGGAGCTAAAACGCATGACTCAAATGTCCCCCGAAGAGGAACAGGTTTGGGAGGAAGTTCAAAGGGTGACATAGAGGTCACTAGAAGAAGCTTGGATCTGTGAAGAAGTATAGCGAGCGACACATAGGTTGTTGCAGGAAGCATGTGCGTAAGAAGAGATACATCACACAATGCAAATATCTTTGGGGGAATCTCGCATGCATGAAGAAATCTAGTGGGTCACCCAAAGAACAATAGAAGAAGCACGCAGACAGAATATGCTACGAAGCGCTAAGGAGGAAGCATATGAACAATGCCAAGAAGAGTTGAAATGCGTAACATGACCTCGATTTCATGGTAGAGGAAAAATATCAAGTCAATACCTTTTTGCACTATTGTTTGCAGTTTCTAATAGATCCAAAAGTTGCGAGCAAGATGAATCAAATGTTAACTTCTTATATGAAAGAACAAGGAGAGGAGAACACCATTGGAGCTCCATTGCCAAAAAGGGATGTCTTCTAGGTCAGAAAGAAAAAGAACACTGAATGAGAGTTTAATATGACATTTGAGCCTTGTGGGTATGATATGGATGGATTCATCATGGATCTAGGATCTAATGTGAAAAATTTAACCAAAAATTCATGGGAGGTGATGGGGAAACCAAAGTTGGTTTGGTCACCCATTCAAATTTGATTAGCCAACCAATATAATATCTAACCCATAGGTTGTATGGAGCAGGTTGAGGTGAATATAGAAGGACTAAAAACAAAGGTCGACTTCAAAGTCATTGAAATCATGGATGATTCAAATCCCTTCCTGAAAAATTGGAATTTTGAAAACTGAGGCTGAAGTAGCTAGAGCATCAACAATCTAATTCTAACCCCTTGGAATTGTTGAGAGACTATATTCTAAAAATTATTCAAGCAGGTCAATCACTATGTTCCTATATTCTCTTAACTTGGGATGCTTTGCTTGATATATTCCCTTCACCTGATTTATGATCAAGTCATAATCTCCATGTACAATTATCTTCCTAGGACCCATTTCTTTCAAAGTCTTCAATCCCAATACTAATGCCTCATATTCAGCCATATTATTTGTGCACTCAAAAGAAAGCTTATAAGAACATTTTTTTGTGGCCAGTATGGGGGGGTTAATCCACACACCAACTCCTTCTCCTTCTCTATTGAAAGCTCCATCAAAGCTCATGTTCCACATCTCATTCTCTGCATTGTCTTGTTGTTCTGAAATTTTCTCACTCTGCTGATCAGATTTGTCTTTGGCAGTCATATCAGTGTCTAGCACCTTATCTTCAAAACTCAAATCATTAAAGAAAATAGAGGAGCCAATCTCAATTTCCACAGATTAAATGGGATGGTTGTTTGGCTGGGATTTTTTACTGACCATGTATTTGAGAAATACTTCCCTGTACAACCTCCTATCTTGACCAAAAACATGAATAGTGGCATATGACATATCCATTTGCAGAGTCCCTTTAAACTTTGTAGCCCATGACCTAGATAACAACATTCCAAACTTAGGAGGGATATCAACAACCACTACATCCATGACCATATTTTTTTCTGGAATTTGAGACAAAGATACCACCAAATCTTTGATTAGGCCCAGGCACTTCACCTTACTTGAATCAAAGGAGAAAAGATCTTTGTAAGGAATTGTAATTTCCAGGCCCAATTGGTCCATGACCACCTTGGGCATCATGTTATGGGATGCTCCTAAATCCAACATAGCATTGTGCATAATCATATCATGAGTCTTCATACTGACATAGAAATGGGGGACCTCATCAACATCACTACTCTCCTATATGTGTGGGACAAACGAGATGGCAGAATGATCATCTTGTATATTCAAAGTATCAGAAGTCTCTTCCATCTTGAGCATCTTAATATTCTGATTTCTATATTCACTACTCTTTATCAACTCATTGAATGGAACAAAAATTTTAATTTTAGCCATCTCACTTTCAAAGCTAAAGGAAGAAGAGGTTTTCTCTACCTCTTTGATGATTGTCTCCTTTCTTGTTTCAGGTATTTTCTTTGGAGGTTCTTCCTTCTACTTTCCTTTATCCACAACATCCTTTGCAATAGAGTCCTTCTTAGGCTAACTTGAAGAAGGTATATTATTTTGAGATTCTTTGGTAGGATTTCCCTTTGAAGGATTTGCAGACACCTTTTTGTTTTGAAGATTATATTGTTTCCGGAATTGCATGATGGCATTTTGCATCCCTATTTGGTAATATTTTTTTCCACTGACAACCTTTCATCATTCTATTGCATGAATATTTCATTTGCATCCATGAACTGATCATGTTCTTCTTTAGTCAAAAATACCTCTAATTCATCACCATCACAACAATGCATATCGTCTTCAAAATTTTCATCAAAATTCTCATTTACATAATTATTTTGAAAAGGAGGTCTTATTTGTTTATCACTCTAGTTCCTCTAATATCTTTGTCTGATTTGTGGAACTGTTGGTCTCCTCTGATTCCTGGGTGGAACATCAACTTGTTCTCTGGTGTTAGGATTATTATCTAAAGACATTCTTTTGATGAGTTTCTCCAATATGGTATTCATCATCAACTCAAACCTCTCTTCTGATGACTGTAATGTTGAAGGATGTGCCTTATCTTGAACTGTATTGTCTCTGTCAGAGTTATATTTGATCTTTCCTGAAGCCATTACATTTACTTCAAGTTCTATTGCATCACTCATCATATCATCTAGTGAAGTATATCTTCTCTCCCTCAACAACAAAGCAAAATCACTTTCAAAGGAATCAACATATCTAAGTTGAGAATCTCTAGGAGGAGGTTTTACTTCAGTAGGAATTGAGTTGTAGACTTTTATAAATCTAGTTGAAAACTCCCGCATTGTTTCATCAAGTGACCTTCTCATGTTGTTATATTGGGTTAAAAACTGAAGGGGGCTTTTATTGTCACGCCACTTTGCAAGAAAAATTGTTTCAAAGGATTCAAAATTTAGGATACTTGTTGTTGGGAGAGATCTGAACCACTTTCTGACTTCTCCTGCAATACTTTGTGCAAACAACCTCATTTTTTCATCCTCAAAATCTACTTCTTCTAAGTCTACAAAATTATTGAACCCGTCTAAGTGTTTTTGGGCTGACACACTGCCTTCAACATCATACAACTTAATCCTCTGATTATACTCTCGAGGCAAATCATGTAACTGAGCAGGTAGAACAAGAGGGGAAAACCTAGCTTCCATGGCTGCAGTAAGAACTTGAAGTGGTTGTTGGTTTTGAGTAGGAATCAAAAGAGGTTTAGTAGAGGAAGCTAAAATTAAATATTGGAACCTCTTCTTGTCAAAGATGATCTCGTTCAAACAAGACTCAGATTTAATTATGAACAAAGTTTGCTCAAATTTCAAATCAAAATCAAGGTCTTCAATTATTGTCACTCCATCTTTGGGCAAGGATAGATATCTATCTAGACACATAACTGGGATTATTGGCTTTTCTTTTATTTTTAGTATAATTTTCTTAGGATCAGACACAGGGATTACTGCTTCTGGGTCTGGATTGCTCCTGGTATGAATTCTCTTGGGAGCCAGGATTTCTCACTCAATCTTATTTATGATACTGGTCTCTTTATAATGGAGTCGCTAGGGTAAATTTAGTTTCATCCAATAAGGTGTTTGATTCACTGTCACCCTCAAGAATCAAATCTGAATATTTAAGTCGTTCTTTTCCCAGGGAAAATTTCACTTTCAATCCCTGGCAACGGTGCCAAAATTTTAGCACTCTGTAAATTTGTTCGGCTGATAAAACGAATGGCAGAAGTAACCTACAAACCAACTTTAGAGATGGGTACTAGCCTGCTAAGCTTAGAGAGGGATATCTCATGTCACTTGGTGTTTCTTTGACAATCAATAACTAGGTTTTATTGTTTTGGTTTTTTTTTTATAATTTTGATGGCAAGGGAGGAGAGGGACACTTAGGGCTATGGAGTCAAAATTCTGAAAATGAATGAAAACAACGACTGGCTAGTCGAACTATCCAGAAGATAAAGGCTAAATGAGGCGATAAATCTGAGTTATAATTTGTAAATTTGCAGAGTGTAGGAAGAAAAGAAAACATATCCCCTATGGCATTACCAGAATGTATCGTGACAGTTAGAGTGAGACAACATGCTACCACAAGGAAGAAGGAGGGGGAGCAGAGGTAGTAGGAAGGATGTCCCAAGGAGGAGTTTGATGAGGCAGAGGTTCCCAAGGCAACATAGCTATAATCGAGCCATTCATCCCTCTTTCGACCTCTCTACTTTTGAGGTCTGTTTTAGCTATCACGTATCACCTTCACGTAGTACATCCTTTTTTATCCACACAGCTTTGTTAGTTGCTTTTATAACTACATTAGAGCATTAAATAAATGAATTCTGAATTATTTAGGAAGAACTTAACACAATTTAAATTGTTTCAGCCGAGAGCATCACAAGATGAATTATGGGCCTTTGACTATCCAATTTAAACAGAAGACAGTGAAAATGAAATCAGAAATACAGGAAATACATACAAAGAGAGGAGACAAAACTTATATCACCACCATTAGAATCTTTTCATGGAAACTTCAAGACTTTTGCATGTGTATTCAATTCAACTTCAAAAAATTACGATTTAAGTTCCGAAACAGCTAAAATCGCGCCCTTGCACTTCTGCCAACACTAATACATTTGGAACTCCTAATATTTATACAAGTTTGAGTCCCTTCGGTTTGAAACCAATTACAATGATTTAAAAATGAAACGTTTCATGTCTTGAAACTAATTACAATAATTACAAGGAACATTTTCGGTTTTGGAACCGATTTACATTGATTAGCAAGAAACCATTTGGTGATATGGCTTCTAACTCCTCTGACGCTTCAGTTCCTTTCTTTGCCACTTGTTATGTTCTGGTCTTCCACCTGATCTTCCATCTTCAATGACACATGTACATCATCTACTGGTCCCTAGAAAACTGCACTTTGTCTTACCTAGCCGTACTATCTCCTTCCATTGCAAGTCAGAAGGGATATCATAATCCATCATTTCTTTGATCAGGATCTCTAGGTCATTGTAGGAGGCATATGTCATCACTAGTAGTCCAATTTTCACTTCTTTGAACTGATTCATAATCTCAAAATATGTAATCAGATGTTCAACCAGGATTGCTCCTTCCAGGTTTTCCTTAAGGGTTTCAAACTTGGAGTGATCCATTCTGTAATGAGTACGTCGAGCGTTGTATTCTTCCTGATCATATAATTTTCCTTTTCCTTCCCAAAATGGTGGGAGGCCTTTAATAAACATTTCTTCAAACAGATACTTGAAATCTTGCACACTTTGCTCCATCTGTGTTGCCTTGGTTTGGAGAGATTTTAGTAGGTTATGTTTAGAAATAACCCTCCTAGCCTAGATGATCAATGTAGTTCTATCTTTAAATCCAATGGTATGAATTTTTGTGGTAGGGGTGGAGTTTAGCAGGTTTATGGAATTTTGGGCCCACTCTGATGGTTTCTTTGCTAAAGTCGCATTCACAATAGTGCACCTGCTTCTGGTTGTGATGGCTATGTTGTCTTTATCATTGATGAAATTCAAATACACTATGAACTTGGCAGCTTCAACAGCTATAGAGTCCCAGATGATGTGCTTGGCTCCCTGCAACAAGCCTTTGCCTCTCAATATCATCTTCAACTTATCTATCCTTTCATGTAAGGCTCCATTCTCCTTTTGAAATTGAGCCATTTTTTCATCCTTTGCTTGCATCTCTTGCTTTAATTTCTCTATGGTCCCTTTTATCCCTTTGATTTCTCCTTCTTTCAGGTTGACTTGTGACATGGCCTGGATGAGTCCTTCAGTGATTGGCCTAGCTTTTACAGCAGGAGGTACAACTACAACCTTTTTCAACAATTATGTCTGTCCTTGTGACCAATTCACATTTTCTTGTTCTAACTGCAATGCCTTAGCCTTGTAGTCCAATGGCTCTTGATGAAGTGTCTCATTTTATTGTTCTAGAGCAACCAATTTTGTTGTTTGTGGATGCTCTGTGGAAGACATTTTCAATTTCTTCTTCAAGATTTGAATCAAATTTTCCTTCTCATCGAATGAATATTTCACCCCTTGGGGGACTTCAGATTCTAGCCTCCTGACCTGAGTCTACCAAGCTCTGCTAAATGATTTTTCTTCCCTCAACCGCCCTTCCAATTTCATTGCATAAGATGACATCTTTGAATTATTCAATATTAAACTTAGGTAGTCAAAATACAATATATCATTGGTGTTCCTATGGAATTTGACTTTGTCTGGAGCGTTGATGTTGCCATACCTTATCTTTATCTCAGATACTTTATCTTCATCTGCAACTGCAATGTTAAAGGTCCTCTTCTCAATATCCCTTACTGTGAACATAGAAGATTTGTGCTGAGAAATCTTTTCCACTTCAGGGACTAATTCCCTCATCTCACCCAGATACATGTTTCCTTTCTCAACATACTATTTTGCCAAATATTCTTTAGATTGATAAGTTTCCCTAGATGTTTTATCAAAGATGTGTTTTTTGCCGCTAAAGGTTCTTGAGATGCCTTCACTTTGGAATTTGCTTCCCTTTTCAACCTCTACAGTGGTAGTACCACCCTCCACCATATCCAGGTTTACTTGTTATTTAGGATCTTCCTCCTCTAAATCCACTATATGTGGAGACTGTGTAATCTTCATCTTTTTAGGAGAAGTTTGTTGATCACTGGTGCCCATGGCCTCTGAACTACTTCTCTTGATGTAAACACTCATCTTAGGAACTTTGAATATTAGTTTTTGAGGAGCTTGTTGTGTTTGACTTCTTTGTAGGGTTGCCTCCACTTGTTGTGTCTGACTTTGTTGCATGGTTGCCTCCACTTGGTGTGTTTGTTATTTGCAATATTGCTTCCATATCAGCAAAGACTTCTAGGTTTGAAAGTTTATCAAAACCCTCAACATGTTCATGCTCATAAGGGGCCTATTTGTTCATTAATATTCTCTTGGATATGATTTGGTGTGGATCATATCTCCTTCCTTGTAGCTGTGCAAAACCAAACTCTTTAAGCTTTGCTTGAATCTGAGATAAGCAAGATTTGTCTTTGAAAATGAAAGGGCCAATGATAAAAGGGAACTTGAGGTTGGAGGCTTTGCGCAAATTTAGGAAATGCTTTGTCTCATATATGATTCTTTGCCTGATGAATTCAAGGGCAAAGACTCTGGGGTTGAGAAAAATATGCAATAGATTGGGGGATTCATGAAAACCATAAACCCAGATTATTGTTGAATGCATGAACAATACCCATTCCCCCACTTTGTTTTCTAGATTTGGCTGTAAATAGCTCCTCATGTCATCCAAAACTCTAGGTAGGCTGGTGTTGAAATTCAAACTGTAAACTTTGGACATAACTTTGTTGATGAAGATGAGCAATGTAATCCTATTACATTTAGTTGATGTGAATGATGATTCAAGAAATTTTCTCTTATTGGTTTCCAAGAAAATATTCAGCAAGTAGGTGTAATATCTTAAATGCCTTAGAGAGAAAAAATTCACTAGTTGTTTATGGATATTATCAGCTATGAATTGATCAAAAATGATGTAGACTGACAGACCAGACTCTGACTTGAAAAAGACAAATAGGAAATCGAGCATGACTTCGACCACATGTTTGTCATTATCTAGACCTAAGACCTAAGTCAAAAGGAACAGACCCATTGGAATTTAATAAGAATTATACTCACATTCATTGGCAAAGACAGACTCTCTAAAAAATGTTCTGGTTTGACAATTGTCTATAAAAATAGATCTATAACTTCTGATGGACACTCTTTGTATAGCATAATTAGATTTTCTTCATTGAAATGTTCAAACACTACGGAGAAAGACTCGGGTATACCAAGGGAATCTCGAATTTATAGACTCTCTACCCTACACATGACCTCGGACCCCTGTTTATTTACGACAACTTTTTCTTCATGTGAATATTTCTCTGCGCACCAACCTATGAATTCGAGAAAAGGGAAAGCGACTTCGACAACATAAGGGACTATGGTGGCCTGTACTTCTTCAATGAATGGTATATGCCTTCCTACATTATCAGACAGATTGCTTCTGGACACAAAGATGGGCGAAATGGTGATTTTGGTGTCGAAAACGGCTGAATATCGGTCAATTAAGGACTCTTCATTTGACACAGGGTCTTTCTCTATTACTGAATTTATGATAGGGTCCATGGAGGTGATGAAAAATACCTGGAAATGAGAGGAAATGGTGTGAAATTGGTGTATTTTTGAGTTGTAGTTGAACGAGGGTGGTCGTGCCAAGTTTCAAATGGTCTAGTTGTTCGAAATAATAATAAAATACATAACAAATTTGCTTTATATACTTTTCCAAATTTCGAGGGCACAAGGAAGTCGTTTGGGGCAACCCGCTTCTCACCCTGAAATGCACCTGGTGGCAACACGTGGTTGTTGAAAAATACTGAGAGGGGGGTGAATCAGTATTTTGAGCTATCAATCGATTTTTCACTTTTCTTTCACTGAAAAATCTTAGTCTACTTTATAGAGACCAGTTGTTGTATATTCTTGTGAAAACAGTAGTGCATCCAGAGATCTTATTATGGATTTCTTCATTCATCAGATGTCTTTTAAACAGTAATTCAACAAAATAAACTAACACAGATGAATAGGACACATGAACACTAGGATTTAAGGTGGAAACCCAAATAGGGAGAAAACCACCGTTGTTGTTGTCTCTGTCTTCAATGATTATTATTAAGAAAACATTCTACAACAATGTACTAGTGCAGACTCATACTAGTATGCAGGCTTCTACCTGCAGAAGGCTACAACCTTATCTCGTTTACCAGCCTTTCCTGGAAGGGAGCTTCTACCCCCTCAAGATAGCACCAGTTTCTACTGGCAAATTGCTACTACTGAAGGGTTTAACCCTCATACTCACTGTTGACCATGTTTCATTAATTTTCACACTGGATCAGGCAGTTTCATCTAGTCGTTATGACAGTAACATAAATTATCTTAAGAGTAAACACACATCTACAGACTGTCAGGCAGTTACCAAAGGACACACATTAAACAAGTCAATAAACCTGGAGATGATGCCTCTGATCTCGTGGTTGCTGAACCCACAACCGATATCTCTTTGTCAATGTAGATCTGTCGCTCGACTGCCACAAGGAGGTTCCTCTTTCCTCAAACCTTCCATGCTGCCTGCACAAATGACCTCACCCACCAGTATATATCCCTACTGTCAGAAAATGGCCTCTGCATCCTCCAAGAGGGACCTCTGTAACCTATCACCATCCTCCTTTGCCTCTCCCGACCGCCGCTGTAGGAAGAGCATCGACCCCTTCTTAAGCCCATTGGTCCAGAACTCGTTCAATGCTCATCGGGTCCCATATTTATTGCTCGGAGGAAATCGGGCTCCTGTTTTAAAATTTGAATTAAACCTACGCGCTCCCTTTTAAATCAATGGTCCTGATCCTTTCTGGATCTGACGGTCTAGATTCACTTCGCGATTTCGCATTTTGCGAAATCGGGGTTTTTGATGTCAAGTGACTTTGTCATTACAGAGTCCCGATCCCCGATGTTGATGCACCCCTTTCCATGCGCTAGCCCTGCTGGCTATAGGCCTTGGCCTACATGACCATCTACACATGACCTTAGTCAATCCTCTCATCGAGGTTTCGGCGTTTTCGATGTCACCATGCACATGCCTCCGGGATTCCCGATCCCCGATTTCCCGATGTGTCCCTACACACGCTGACAGCTGGCCCCCACTCATCGGAGTTTCGTGGATCACGATTTTGAACTACACAAAACTCTTGTCAGCAGGATCCCCGATTTCCCGATGGACAAAATGTCGACGGCACCTTGATCTTCGACACCTGTCCCTCAGATGGACAGTCCCGATCCCTTCGGGATTTCAAGACTTTTGATGTCTCATTTCCTTCGACCTCAGGAACTCTGATTTCCCGATGGCCAATATATCGACGGTGCCTTGATCTTCGACACCTTTTCCGCAGATGGACGGTCCCGATCGTCGATGCCTCTGCTGACGTCACACGTGGTTTGACAAGTGTTAGATCCTTCCACGTGTCACTCTGATTCGTGACTTACATGTGCCTGAAGTGTTGAATCTGCCTGACACCTGTCATTCCCTGGTTGTGCCACGTGTCCCTTGCTGACGTGGTTTGTTGTCGTGAGTAGGATCAACGGTTCAGATGCAATCTTGGCTCAACGGCTGTGATTACATCGCGAAATCGCATATCGCGATTTCGGGGTTTTCGTTGGCATTGTTCACGAGACTTGTGAAGCTCCGATTCCCGATTCTCCGATGAAGCCTCCTGTCTACACGTGGATGGTCCCAATCACTGCTTGATTTAACGGCTGTGATCAAATCGCGAAATCGCATATCGCGATTTCGGGGTTTTTGATGTCAATTAAACTGGACATTTCAAAGTCCCGATCCCCGATTATCTGATGGCTTATCCCCTCACAGCTTCTGCAGATATGATGGCTGTCGGGTGTCTTCTTCCAATATGACGGCTCAGATCACTTCTTCTGCACGCCAACTCCTGCGCTTAACATCTGCGCAGCTTCTCCCGATCCAACAGCTGTCGGGATTTCTGAGTGAGATCGGTCTCTTTCCTGTGCTTCTTGCACATATAAGAACGCTATTCCTCCTGAGCTTATTCTCCTCGAATCCTTAAAGGATTATGATGTCTGGTTCACTGTTGTACTTAAGCCAGCATCACTACTGTACTTTCCATCAATGACAAGTCTACGCTGTCTGTAAAAAAAACAGTTCCAACAATCTCCCACTTTGTCATTGATGGCAATACTCTTCCTCCCCCTTTGACATCAATGGCAAAGAGTGGACAATGCCATGCTCCCCCTGAAATCATGTTGTATCTGCTGAATAACCCTTTGCATATGATCAATGCTCCCCCTTAGCCAGAGCATTTATGTACTTAAGTAGACCTGATTCTCTGCATGGCAGAGACTACTCCTAGTTTTTGTTGGAGATATTCGAACGTTGCTCTAGGTAGAGGCTTGGTAAAGATATCAGCCACTTGTTCTTTGGAGGGAACATACTCCAATTTCACCTTTTGCTCAAGCACCTGTTCTCGTAAGAAATGATATTTGATGGGAATGTGCTTGGTCTTGGAATGCATAACAG
>SNQJ01S0000623.1:356398-422781 GCA_010110895.2 Picea sitchensis
TCCAGAGATCTTATTATGGATTTCTTCATTCATCAGATGTCTTTTAAACAGTAATTCAACAAAATAAACTAACACAGATGAATAGGACACATGAACACCAGGATTTAAGGTGGAAACCCAAATAGGGAGAAAACCACCGATGTTGTTGTCTCTGTCTTCAATGATTATTATTAAGAAAACATTCTACAACAATGTACTAGTGCAGACTCATACTAGTACGCAGGCTTCTACCTGCAGAAGGCTACAACCTTCTCTCGTTTACCAGCCTTTCCTGGAAGGGAGCTTCTACCCCCTCAAGATAGCACCAATTTCTACTGGCATATTGCTACTACTGAAGGGTTTAACCCTCATACTCACTGCTGACCACGTTTCATTAATTTTCACACTAGATCAGGCAGTTTCATCTAGTGGTTATGACAGTAACAGAAATTATCTCAAGAGTAAACACAGATCTATAGACTGTCAAGCAGTTACCAAAGGACACACATTAAACAAGTCAATAAACCTAGAGATGATGCCTCTGATCTCGTGGTTGCTAAACCCACAGCCGAGATCTCTCTGTCAATGTAAATCTGTTGCCCGACTGCCACAAGGAGGTTCCTCTTTCCTCAAACCTTCCATGCTGCCTGCACAAATGACCTCACCCACCAGTAGATATCCCTACTGTCAGAAAATGGCCTCCGCATCCTCCAAGAGGGACCTCTGTAACCTATCACCGTCCTCCTTTTCCTCTCCCGACCGCCGCTGTAGGAAGAGCATCGACCCCTTCTTAAGCCCATTGGTCCAGAACTCGTTCAACGCTCATCGGCTCCCATATTTATTGCTCGGAGGAAATCGAGCTCCTGTTTTAAAATTTGAATTAAACCTACGCGCGCCCTTTTAAATCAATGGTCTTGATCATTTCTGGATCTGGCGGTCTAGATTCACTTCACGATTTCACATTTCACGAAATCGGGGTTTTTGATGTCAAGTGACTTTGTCATTACAGAGTCTCGATCCCCGATGCCGATGCGCCCCTTTCCATGCGCTAGCCCTGCTGGCTATAGGCCTTGGCCTACATGACCATCTACACATGACCTTAGTCAATCCTCTCATCGGGGTTTCGGTGTTTTCGATTTCACCATGCACATGCCTCCGGGATTCTCGATCCCCAATTTCCCGATGTGTCCCTACACACGCTGACAGCTGGCCCCCACTCATCGAGGTTTCACGGATCGCGATTCTGAACTGCACAAAACTCTTGTCAGTGGGATCCCCGATTTCCCGATGGACAAAATGCCGACGGTGCCTTGATCTTCGATACCTGTCCCTCAGATGGACAGTCCTGATCCCTTCGGGATTTCGAGACTTTCGATGTCTCATTTCCTTCGACCTCAGGAACTCTGATTTCCTGATGGCCAATATGCCGACGGTGCCTTGATCTTCGACACCTGTCCCATAGATGGACGGTCCCGATCGTCGATGCCTCTGCTGACGTCACATGTGGTTTGACACGTGTTAGATCCTGCCACGTGTCACTCTGATTCGTGACTTACATGTGCCTGAAGTGTTGAATCTGCCTGACACCTGTCATTCCCTAGTTGTGCCACATGTCCCTTGCTGACGTGGTCTTCCGTCGTGAGTTGGATCAACGATTCAGATGCAATATTGGCTCAATGGCTACGATTACATCGCGATTTCGAGGTTTTCGTTGTCATTGTTCACGAGACTCGTGAAACTTCGATTCTCGATTCTCTGATGAAGCCTCCTGTCTACACGTGGATGGTCCCGATCGCTGCTTGATTTAACGGCTGTGATCAAATCGCAAAATAGCATATCGCGATTTCGGGGTTTTCGATGTCAATTTAACCTGACATTTCAAAGTCCCTATCCCCGATTCTCCGATGGCTTATCCCCCTCGCAGCTTCTGCAAATCTGATGGTTCTCGGGTGTCTGCTTCCAATCTGACGGCTCAGATCACTTCTTCTGCACGCCAACTCTTGCACTTAACATCTGCGCATCTTCTCCCGATCCAACAGCTGTCGGGATTTCCGAGTGAGATCGGTCTCTTTCCTGTGCTTCTTGCGCATATAAGAATGCTATTCCTCCTGAGCTTATTCTCCTCGAATCCTTAAAGGATTCTGATGTCTGCTTCAGTGTTGTACTTAAGCCAGCATCACTACTGTACTTTCCATCAATGACAAGTCTACGCTATCTGTAAAAAAAACAGTTCCAACAGTGGTCCCAAACGAAAACCACGATTTAGATTTTGGCCCACTTTTTGAAATTATCCTTCACGCAACTTCTCCCCCTGAAATGATCCTCGATCGTCGATCTGGAGTGCTCATGATCTGTGTTGTATCGGGTCCCATCAGATCCGTTCTCCTGCCAGATTTATCATATCCCTCCGTATTTAGCCTCTTTCCTAACTTTTCAGGATTATAAACCGGTTTAACACCTCGCCAAATAATGAAATCTCGATTTCACACGAAATTTTTAATGGTGACTAATAGTGTCCATGACCCTTTCCCAACTCCATTCATAGACGATGTGATGGTAAATGTTGGAGGTAGGGAAGCCTACTCCTTCACAGATGGATTCTCTGGATATAATCAAGTTCAGATCGCAGAGGAATATCAGGTCAAAGGTACCTTCACAACTAAATGGGGGTCCTTTGTATATATAGTGATTCCCTTCAGATTAAAAAATTTCCTCGCAGTTTTATGGGATTACCAAACCACATACAAAAGGCTAACTAAGAACACACATTTCAGATTAGTCTATGGGAAGGAAGTGATCATGCCATTATAATTTGTGGTTCCCAACCTTCAAGTTGCACTCGCAACTCATATGAACGATGATCAATCTGTTAGCACTAAAAGTTACACTTTGACTACTAAAGTGCAAGCTTAGAACCCATCAATAGGTTTATGAGGTAAGTCTTAAAATGTGGTTTCAAATGGATAAAAATCGGTCTAGTAATGTTAAAACACAGGAAATTCGAGATGAAATGCATCAGAAAAAGAGGTCCTTTTTAACTTAGATCAAGGTTTTGAAGATTAATGAGGATAAATGGAAGACTTTAGTGAGATAAGTGAAGTAAGTCTACCACTAGCATCACGCTTTACCAGTAGACAAAAGGAAAGAAAAGATTTAGATACAAGAGTTTCTTAAGTCCAAGCTAAGAACTTTGAGAAAGTTATAACATAATCATAATCAAACCTTCATTGCAATACAACTACAAAACATCATTTGAATCATTCAATGACAGTAAAATTTCAGAGTGAGAGAGAAACAAGATGGCAAGAGAGAAAACGAGCTTCCATTCAACAAATTTCATCAAGTTTGATACATTAAACCAGAGTAGGATTTCTTACATTAATATCACCAAAAGAGTCTTTTACATCAACCATTTGAACCTTTCTTGACAGGTGGCAACCTCCAAACAAGGTGAATATCCAACAACTATGCAAAAACAAGAGTTTGCAGCGCCAGTTCAAATATAGCTTGGACACTTCGAGGAGGCTGTTAGTCGATGGTATGACATAATCCTTGGAGAAATGGTTAAATGTAGGCTCTGAAAACCATAAATCCTCCTTTACACGATCAATCTTATGTGTTAACACAATCCCTCTAGCATAGGCTGGACGAGCTTATGATATTTGATGAAGACCATATAATGGAAGGTTTCATCCAATTAGTGTAAAAATACAGACAAAAGGCCTAACACGATTGTTGGACGCTTGGGCTGACATTCTCAAGGAATTCTCTAAGATCTTGTTGAAATATTCTACTGTCCCATTTGCCTGAGGATGATATGGGGTACTCTTCTAGTGATAGACTTCAAACTCCTCAGTCATAGCCTAGATGGTGCTATTAATAAAATGTGTGCCTTGATCACTCATCAAAATCCTGGGACATCCAAATCTTGTAATCACCTGCTTAAATAAGAAGTGTGGTGTTGTCTTTGCGTTGCAATCGTTGATTGGTGTTGCTTCTTCCCATCTGGTTAAGTATTATGTCGTAGTAATGATGTATATTTCTCTTGAACTTCTTGTTGGTGGATTAATAGGTCCATGTATTTCCCACTTGTCAAATGCCTGAAGAGTTACTTGGGGTCTTAGGGGCATCTCTTCCCTCCCATTGGGTTTTCCAAGTCTCTAACAGACATCACAATTCTGGCAATATTCTTTTTCATCCTTATGAACTATGGGCCACCATAAACCTACATGCAATACCTTTTATACGGTATTGTTTCCTGCATAATGTCCTCTAGCTATACCTTCATGAGCTTCTGCTAGAACCATGGGTCATTCATTCTCCATCACACACCTTCTCAAAATGCTATCTGCTCCTAGTTTGTATAAATGTCCTACGATTAATTGATAGTCTGCAACTCTAACTACTAGGTTTTTCTTCTACATGGTACTAAACTCCTTTGGCGCAACTCCTATGCTCAAGAATTCAATGATATCAACAAAGTACTCATCAGCTATCTGTACTGAAAATAATTGTGCATTAGGGCATTTTTCTTCTAAGTTCTTAGGTTCTTCTCCATTGGTTATTCTTGATAAGTGATCTGGTCTTGGATTCAACTTCCTTGGTTTAACTATTACTTCAAAATCAAATTCTTGGAACAATAATAGCCATCTACAGATCCTCCCCCTAACAATGGCTTGCTGACTAGATATTTGAGGGTAGAATGATCTGTGAACATTTTAAAGTGCTTTCCCAATAATTAATGTCTGAATTTCTGTAGTGCATACACCATGGCTAGGATTCTCTTTCTATTGTGTTGTAATTCTGCTCTGATTTAGATAACTTCCTGCTTACAAAGGCTATAGGGTGATCTACGTCACCTACTCCTGGATTCTCCATAATTTCTCCAAGTGTTATTCCTGGTGCATCTACATGCACATGAAATGTCTTTTCCCAATCTGCAAACAATAACATAGGTGTTGTCACCATCTTCTCCTTTAAAGTATCCAATCCTTGTTGACAATCCTCTTTCCACTGAAATTTGGTGTCCTTCTTCAACAACTTTTCCATTTGCGTGGTAATATATGCATACCCCTTGATAAACTTCTTGTAGTACCATGTATCTCTAAGTGTGGCTATTAATTGGCACACTGAATTTGGTGGTGGTAAGTTTATAATTACAACAATCTTATTAGGGTCAACCAGTAACCCTTTTCTACATACCACATGTCCTAATAATATCCAAAAAGGTGTGTCGAAAATGCATTCTTGATGTTTAATGAGATATGGAATTTCCTGCATCTTTCCAACATTAGTCTTAGGAATTCTACATGATCTTTCAAAACACCAAACATAGTCCAGTCATCCATATATACTTCTAAGAACTTATGTATAGAATCCTTAAATGTAGCTATGACCACTCTTGAAAAGATAGCTGGTGCATTCTTCAATCCAAAGGGAATAACTATGTACTGATAATATCCCCATTCTTTAGCAAATGTAGTATTATTCCTATGCTCTTGATCTATTTTAATCTAATGATGGCCTGAGAATCCATCTGTGAATGAATATGCTTCCTAGCCTCCCACATTCTCCAAGACCTCATCTGTAAAATGGGTAGGGAAAGGATCATGTAAGCAAGCATCATTTAATTTACTTAGATATACAAAAATTTGTATTCCCCCTTGTTTCTTTTCCTCGAATACCATGGGACTAATCCATTCAGATTCTTCTACTAGCTCTATGATACCAACTTCTAGCATTCGATCAAGTTATGCTTTTACACTGGATTCAACCTGTAAGGTCTCTGTCTAATAGGTTTAGCATCTGGTTTTAGGGGTATCTTCATCTCACCCAGCTCTCCCGCTATTCCTTTCACAAGTCATTATATTCATGCAATAATTATGTTGTCCTTTCTAGAGTCTGCTCATCCCAGTAGTCTCCAATGCTTTCCATTTCAGGGTTTTCTTCTTTCCCAATGTTGACTTTCTTGACCTTAATTGATGCAACAAATGCTTATGAATCCAAATATGGATCTTCCACCTCTCTCTCACCTTCAATCTCTATTATCTAAATGTTGTGTGGATCATCTTCATTTGGCACTTCCTCTACAACATGATAACATGAGAGCAAGTCTTTGACTTTCTGTCTGTTCTGTTGTTGATAATCTGTTATAATTTCCACCTCAGGTTCCTAAAAAATTATCATTCTGTATCAGCTTCAAGGATGAATCAATATTGGGGTTCTCATGCTCAAATGATAAAGTTACCACGGAATTTTGTTGTAATAATGTCCATTATGTAGTGCCTCTACGCATTTCTTGTTCTATGTACCAATTCCCTAGTATCCCTTCCAATGTATGAATAAAGTAATGAGTCCATTCTTCTGGTGGTATCAACCTCCATTGTGTTCTGCATTTCTCTTTGTGCTCAGTTGGTCTTCCTCTCCCATCATATTTATGTAATGTTTTGTTCCGTTGTTCTACACCAAATCTAATGTGAAGTAACCTTTTATATTGATACCAGTATTGAATTGTTTCCTTGTGCTCACCCCACCATATTGTAGGTGTTGCATTGAGTGAAATATCCAGGGCTAACAACCTCTGATTTTCCAAAACTTCTTCCTCGTAAATTATCAAGAACTCTTCTAATTCATTCAAAACATGAAAAGTGGGGGGTTCTCTTATCTCTGTACCCACCCACCTTACTGCATAGTCTATTCTTGTGCACCTCCTTATGGAGACTTCATGTAGTCTCTACTTCCAGTTTGTAACACCTCGGGTTTTGATCCCCATATGTGTTTTGTTAATCCATGAAAGGCC
The DNA here is from genome assembly GCA_010110895.2 of Picea sitchensis. Classification (NCBI taxonomy): domain Eukaryota; kingdom Viridiplantae; phylum Streptophyta; class Pinopsida; order Pinales; family Pinaceae; genus Picea; species Picea sitchensis. The sequence continues at coordinate 363,177 of SNQJ01S0000623.1, forward strand.
AAAGTGCCCAAACAATTGAAAGAGGCTAGTGTGCCTAGGAAATGTAATGTTTGATCATTATTAATAATAAATACATCACTAGATGCTAGACGTACAAGGACAATATTTATAAGGGGCTATGATTCCACAAGAGAGGGGGCTTGAGGGGATAAGTATTTATTTTATATTTTATTTACCCGATTTTGTTTTAATGGAGAATAACAGTTACATGAGATTCTTGGGGGGGAGGCCAATCGGTTCCTTAATTCTAAGAAATACATAAACACATATTTGGTTTGTGGTGGGCATTGCTTCTTCTTCACTCATTCACTCACTCACTCATGGTTCATTGTTCATTGTTCACACCTTTCACCATGTTCTATCTCCATTCACTCTTTCACCCACTCATCTTTCCTCATTTGCATTTGGATTTGGAAGGGAAAACAATTTTTTGAAGAGGAGCCATGGTTTTGTTGGCTATAAACATTTCTAGTGTATTCCAACCATGAATTAAAGCCTACAATTCTGAGATGCTTTGGCCTGTGTTCAGTTTTTCTCACAGTTGTGAATCCTGAGAGTCCCAACATGGAGATTCTTGACTAGATGCACTAGGGCCCTGGAAGGAGATGGAAAGTCTGAGGGACTGCATGGTAGAGAAGTGGGTCCATTCTCTTGGGTTGTGCAGGCTGGGTAGAAGAGATCTAGTGTACTTGGATTGTTGTGGGTGATGAAAATCCTATGAGATCTTGAGTGTTGACTGGTTGGGAAGCCGAGTGACACTCTGGAACCATCCTTGTGGATTCATAGCCCTGGCTCAGGGGTGACATTTCTTTTGAGACTTGGAACAATAGTGTCTACAATTGGGTGGAACGTCCTTGGTCTGCAGCTAGTTAGTGATTTGTTTCATTAAATATAAGTTCTCTTTGTTATGGTTTTATTTACTTGTGTATTTATTCCATTGTGTATTTATTTATCTATGAATTTCATATCCATAGTATGCATGCTTGTTGGTTATTGATGTGTACGACATATGGTTCATTTATTTTATGTTGTAGCATGAATCTTGATCTATGCATGTGAATACTTCATGCATCTTTATTAATTAAAAGTTAGATCAAAAGTTGAAAGAAGTTCGGAAGTGGGATTGAAGTGGCGTGCCCGACCTGTGGGTGGCTAGGTATGTTCCATATTGGTGTTAGAGCTTCAGATTGAAACACTGGATTGGTATGGACCGAAACTATTGGATAGGGTATTATGGTTAAGAATGAATATGTCCTTGAAATATTAAAGCTCAGGAGAGATAGCATTGCAGAGATCGTGCAGAAGCTAGAGAGTCTTGTAGATAGATATCCTTTACAAAGGATCATAGAATCATGACCATTACCTTTTGAATTTGAGAACGATAACCACCGTGGAATCAAGGATTTTTGGATTGTTAGATTAGAAGACTGGCGAATGAGGACCATAAAATAAAGGTGAAACCAAAGGCTAGGAGAGATTAAGTCACAATCGTTAGATCAAACCTGTCGATAGTGAGTCATTGATCGAAGTTGAGCAAGAGATGGAAAACTCTAGAACTTCGTCATTTCGATGATTTTTGGGAAACAAGGCAGAAGCATGAAAAGGGATGAAGTCATGAAGTCCCGTCGACCATCCGATTTGATAAGAAGCTCAGGCGAAATCTCAGTCCTTAGTCAGGGTCCTCCGGTGATGACCACTTCAGGAAGTTTAACTTCGGGAGAATCAAAACCTTTTAGAACTTTTATAACCTAGAGTCTCGAAGCACCGGAGTCGTGAAGTCCCGTCGACCGTTAGATCCAGGGAAGGGCTTCAAAATTAATGTTGACAGTCAGATATAGCATTTGTGGAAGGATAGTGAAGTTTCAAAACTTTGAAACTTCGGCACTTCGGCGATTACTGCAGAATGGGAAAATCCACAAAGTGTTGAATCCCCAAAGTGTTGGAGCCCCAAAGTGCCGAAACCACAAAGTGTAAAGCTATCGTCGTGAAATCATGCAAGCCTTCAAATCTGTGGCTGAGAATGTGGATCGTCCATTTGATGGATGACGCGTCATAGGCCACGTAGCAGGGGTGCCATGTGGGGACACGTATCACCCAGATTTAGTACCTTTTGGACCCTAACCTGTTCATTTTTTAGTGACATGTGTCACACATGAAATGGGTCCACATCACCATAGGTGACATTAGCATGCCATGTCATCTCCGAGATTATGGCCTCTGGGGCTATTCAACGTCTCTACCAATGAAAGTGTCAAATATTGAAGTCACGAATTCACAAATACTGTCGATCTAAGATTCCTCTGGGACCTTTCTCAATCGTTAGATCAAGCAGTGGAAGGATGGCGTAATCACTTCGATAATTATCACTCCATGGAAGTGGAACGACTAGAGAGTTGAAATGTTCCGGTGCGCCGAAGTCCCAAAATGAATAAGGATCATTCATCCCAACGCTTGATTAAGTCATGGTCGTTGGATCAACAGTGGAAGGATAGGGTAACACCTTCGACGAGTATCACTCCAGAGGGGTTGACAGACTTGGGAGTTGTAATGTTCTAGAGCATCAAAGTCCTAAATTGATTAAGGCCATCCATCTCAACGTCTGATTAAGTCATGACCATCAATCTCGTTGAATCCTCTAGATGGGGTAGGACCATCCAGTCGATGGGAGATCAAATCTCGATCGTTTGATCTGCTAAGTAGAGTTATTGGAAGGGCTTCGACGAAGTTTAACTCCATGAGAAGTTGGATATTGAAAAGGGATAATAGTCGAAGGTCGAAGTCTGGAGGACTTGGTCCCAGCGTCGGTCTTATGAAAAGGTAACGGGGGTCAATTCGAGGCGAAAAATGACCTGGAAGTAACCAAGCCCTTGGACATTGTGTTCGAGTAAGATCATGTGTAGAAGAATTCAAAGGAAGGTGCTAAAGAGTGAATAAGATTGTGGTTTCGAGCCATGGTCACATGGAAAGTGGTTTGAAGGAAGAACCTATGCATAATTCAAATTCTGTACCAACTAAAGGATAACATGGAAGTGTTATAATATGGAGAATGATAATATATTCTTCATGAATTGAGAAGAAAAGGGACTTGTAGCATTGTTAGGATTTTTTTTTTTAATATGCATAATTCTATCAAAATGGTGGCTTGCACATTTTTCAGAATTAGGGAGTGTAAACATATCAGTTCAGAATGCATATTCAATAAATGGAAGAAGTAGAGGAGAGCTTCCAGCCATGATAAAGAGGCCAAAGGTTAGAATATTAGTGTTGGTAATGCAGAGACAGAATCCAATGGATACCAGGCCAGAGGGGAGCAAGAAACATTGATAGAGACTGTGAAAAGACTGAAAATAGAAGTGCAAAGTTACAAAGTAGAAAATGTGAGACTGATAAGAGAAAAAAATCAGATAAATGCTCAAGTGATGCAAATCTTAAATCAGTTATAGAGGAAAATAAAGAATGGATGAAACTCAAAACAAGAGGAAGAGGGAATATGCCATGGAAGAAGAGATGACCACAGAAGAACTGGTTATTCAAGAACTGCTAGAGTAAATCATAGGAATCACTCACCTCCCTATTTAGAAAGAAACTTGCATGCATCTGAAGATTCCATAAGTAGCCCAGAGGTGTCTCCTATTAGGAACCAAAGAAAAAGACATGATTTGGACAGTTTGAAAGAAGAGTTGAGGAAGGTTAAGTCACCATCCTTTGATGTTGAAAGAGAAATGGAAGATGATGTTGAGGCATGGTTGCTTGGACTCAGGATGTATTTGCAATTGCATAACTACTGATCAAACCTAGAAGCCAGAATTTCCACATACCATTTACATGGGAAAGATTCTATGTGGTGGGATCAACTAAATCAAGGTGATCACATTGACGAGAATAGGATCACTTGGAAGCAATTCAAGAAATATTTCCAGAAGGAGTACCTTTCAGAACACTTCTATGACAAGAAAATGCAAGAGTTCTTTGAACTTAGACTGGGAAGCATGACCATGGCAGAGTATGAAAAGAAGTTCATGGGGATGCTAAAGTATGTGGGGTTTATAAAATATGACAAGGTGAAAGTACAGAGGTTTTTAAGTGGATTACCATCCTTTTGTAGAGAGAAGATTCAATATGATGAACCTAGGACTTTGACTGAGACCATCATGAAGGATAAGTACATGTATGATCAAGGAAAGGGTAGTCAGTCTATGGAGAAATATAGGAAGGATAAGAAGAAGGAGAAGTCTGATCAGAGAAAGAAATGATTCAAACCTCCTTTCCATAGAAATATCCCTAATAAAAATCATTAAGACCAGTATGCTAAGGATGAATCCAAGAGAGAAGACTACTTGGGAAAAAGGGGAATACGACCAATCCAATGTTGGGGATGCAAAGAAGATCATTTGTACAAGGATTTCCCTCACAAAAAGGACAAAGTGAAGTTCGTGCACAAAATCCAAGAGGCTACAATAGTAGAAGACATGGGAAGAATTTATGTAGCCTTAGATGATCGACAAGCAGAGTACCAATACAATATGATCGAGGTGGAAGGTAAGATCATTAATCATCATGTTTCTATTTTAATTGAGTCAGGAGAAATTCATTGTTACATTGATCCTAAAATAGTGGATATATTACGATTGGAGAAAAGGAAGCTTGAAAAATCAAGTTTGGTTCAGCTAGCCTCTAGAACCAAAAGGAGAATCCATGATATGGTCAAAGGTTGTTCCATAAGTCTTAATGGTGTGAATACTAATGTTGATCTAAATATTATACCATTGTGATATTATGATATTCTAATTGGAATGGATTGGTTGGACAAGCATCATGTTGTTCTATATTGTCATAAAAATACATTTACATGTCTTGATGAAGAAGGAAAACAGAGCACTGTGAAAGGAGTTCCAAGACCCGTCTCTATAAGGGAGATTTCAGCCTTACAGCTAAAGAGATGTTTCAGAAAAGGATGTCAATTGTATGCAGTCCATGTGGAGGATCTAGAAAAGACAAAGGGGCCAAACCTTGAAGAATTTTCGGTACTACAAGAATTTCAAGATGTATTCCAAGAAATACCAGGGTTGCCACCAAAGACGGAGATAGATTTCTCTATTGATTTAGTGCCAACATCTTCCCTAGTATCAAAAACACCTTACAAAATGAGTACACTATAATTAAAATAATTATAAATGAAGTTGGAAGAATTGTTGAAGAAAGGGTACATACGTCCAAGTGTTTCACCTTGGGGAGCACCAATATTGTTTGTCAAAAAGAAGGATGGAACTTTGAGGTTGTGTATTGACTTTCGACAACTGAATAAATCCATTGTGAAGAACAAGTACCCTTTACCAAGAATTGATGACATGTTTGATCAGCTAAGTGGGGCACATATATTTTCAAAGATAGAATTGAGATCAGGGTACCATCAGGAAAGAATCAAGGAAGAAGACATCAATAAGACAACCTTTAGAACCAAGTATGGGCATTATGAATTTGTAGTGGTTCCATTTGGATTGTCCAATGCACCAACTGTATTTATGTTCTTAATGAATGGCATATTCATAAATTATTTGGATAATTTTTTCATAGTATTCTTGGATGACATACTTGTCTATTCTAAGTTAGAAGAAGAGCATGAACATCACTTGATATTGGTATCGCAAGTGCTGAGGGAACATCAGTTGTATGCCAAGCTTAGTAAGTGTTCCTTTTACCAAGAATAGATCCATTACTTGGGAAACATTATTTCAGAACAAGGTATAGCAGTGGATCGAGAGAAGATTGAAGCCATTAGAGGATGGCCAACACCCAAGAATGTTTCAAAAGTTAGATCTTTTATGGGGTTAGTTGGTTACTATAGAAGATTTATAACAAGGTTCTCTAAGATTTATCATCCCACTACTTATTTGAAAAAGAAGGGATTAAATTTGAGTGGACATCAAAGTGTGAAGAGAACTTTAATCTGCTAAAAGAGTTACTTACTAGTGCTCCTATTTTAAATATTGTTGACCCAAATGAAAGTTTTGTGGTATGTACAGATGCATGCAAGGAAGGACTTGGTGGAGCCCTCACTGAAAATGGACATGTCATTGGTTATGAGTCCAGAAATATCAAATAACATGAGAGGAACTATGCCACACATGACTTGGAACTTGTTGTCATTGTTCATGCATTGAATATGTGGAGGCATTATCTCATGGGGAAGAGATTTGAATTAAGAACATACCACAATGGTCTAAAATATATTTTTGAGCATCCAACTTTGAATTCTAGGGAAACGAGATGGTTGGACATTTTAAGTTAATACGATTTTGGCATCAAGCATATCAAAAGAAAAGAAACTAAATTTGATGATGCACTTAGTAGAAGAGTACATCTCATGCATGCTACAACTATTAGTATGCATTGGTCATATTTAAAGAGCAAAATTTTGGATGTTGTTGTCACATCAACATTACCTAGAGGTAAAAGAAAACTTAAGCAAGAAAAGGTACAACATAAAATTAAACAATATGAGATAAAGGAAGATGGATTAATTATGCATAAAAATAGAATTTATGTTCCTAGTACCGGAGAACTTAGGAATTTGGTATTAAATGAAATGCATAATGTTCCATATCTGGGACATCCCGGTGGCTAGAAAACAATTGCAGGAGTAAGAAGCCAATTATTTTGGATAGGAATGAAAAAAGATGTTTCTAATTACAAAGCCAGATGTATGGAATGTCAAAGAGCGAAGGTTGAGCATAGTCACACAACAGGTTTGCTACAACCATTACCAATTCCAGAGAAGAAGTGGGAAGTGGTAACCATTGATTTTATAAATAAATTTCTTAGGACAACAAGAGAACATGATTCAATCATGGTCGTGGTTGATAAATTGACAAAGGTTGCTCATTTTGTTCCTGTAATAACGACTCATACAACAACTAATATTGCATAAATTTACAAGAGGGAGATTGCTAGGTTGCATGGGATACCTAAGACAATTGTCTCAGAGAAAGATACAAAGTTTACTTCAAATTTTTGGAGGGAATTGTTTAAAGTTTACTTCAAATTTCTGGAGGGCTTGAGGGGCTAAGTATTTATTTTATATTTTATTTACCCATTTTTGTTTTAATGGAGAATTAAAGTTGCATGAGTTTCTTGGGGGGAAGGCCAAGTGGTTCCTTAATTCCAAGAAATGCATAAACCCATCTTTGGTCTATGGTGGGGATTGCTTCTTCTTCACTCATTCACTCACTCACTCATGGTTCATTGTTCATTATTCACATCTTTCACCCTGTTCTCTCTCCATTCACTCTTTCGCCCACTCGTATTTCCTCATTCGCATTTGTCTTGTGAAGGGAAAATGAATTGTTGAAGAGGAGCCATGTTTTTGTTGGTTATAAAGACTGCTAGTGTATTCCAACAATGAATTAAGGCATGCATGATTGAGATTCTTTGGCATGTGTTCAGTTTTGCTCACAGCTACAAATCGTCAAAGTCCTAGCATGGAGATTCTTGACCAGAAGCACTGGAGCCCTGGAAGGAGATGGATAGTCTAAGGGACTGCATGGCAGAGAAGGGAGTCCATTCTCTTGGGTTGTGCAGGCCGGGTAAAAGAGAGCTGGTGTACTTGGATTGTTGTGGGTGCTGAAAAGCATGTGAGATATTGAGTGTTGACTGGTTTGGGAAGCCAAGTGACACCCTGGAATTGTCCTTCTGGATTCATAGCCCTGGCTCGGGGGTGACATTCCCATTGAGACTTGGAACAATAGAATCTATGATTGGGTGGAATGTCCTTTGAATGTAGCCAGTTGGTGATTTGTTTCATTAAAGATAAGTGCTCTCTGTTATGGTTTTATTTACTTGTGTATTTATTCTGTTGTGTATTTATTTATCTATGAATTTTGAATCCATAGTATGCATTCTTACTAGGTATTGTTGTGTACGACATATGGTTCATTTATTTTATGTTGTAGCATGAATCTTGATATATGCATGTGAATACTTCATGCATATTTATTAATTAAAATTTATATCAGAAGTCGAAAGAAGTCCAGAAGTGGGATTGAAGTGGCATGCCCAGCCTATGGGTGTTTGGGTACATTACACAATTCTCTAGACCTATATTTGAATCTGAGGCAAATTATGTAATGCTTCTCTAGCTAAGTACCCCATCTGCAATTGGGTTGACATAATATTATTCTCGCACGATAGTCCTATATAACTGATTTATTTGTTCCAAGTCTAAACATGTCACCTCTACAAACCTTTCTCCTTGTTAGGGATCAGATGGTGCGATCACTCTGTACTCGCCTGATTCAAAAGTCATTTTCTGTGTCTTCAAGTTGATCACAACCTGGTTATAAAATTCCCAGTCCAATCCAAGTTAATGTTGGGTAGGGTGTTGTGCCATCTACTATTTCTATAACTTCAAAATCTACCACAGTGTGCACTCCATCCAAGTCTACTGTCACACCTTTAAGTCTTCCAATCGGTAAAACTTTATGTTGATTTTCCAATTTCAATTGGACTGGTGAATATCCTAATGTCGGTTCCCCCATACACTGCCATGTCTTCTTAAGTAAGACATTCACTTTAGAGCCTAACTCAAGTATGATATCTTCCATATTGACATCCCCAATGTTGGCATTTAAACTGAATTCCCTACTTGTTCTTCTTCTCGTATGGAGATGATTAATTGTCTTATGTTCTAATTTCCCTTCTACTTTTCTGTTACATCTTTCTAGCAAGTTCTGTAAGACCTTAATGGATGATGGATCATTCAATAACTTAACACGGGATTGCATAAAAGTCTTTATGTTACTTGCTTTATCTCAAGGTTATCCTTTGTTGGTATGATCCATTAAAGGTGGCATCTCGCACATTGGTGGATCCTGAGTTTGTTGAACAATTGATGTAGATGCAATGTTCTATTTTAGAATATATTGTATGGATTCCTTAAATGTCTCATTTTCTTTCCGTGCATCAAAATGCTTATGTGGTTCAGTGTTCTTCTTGACCCACTAGTGTTGAGATAGATCCTTCTTTGTTGCATCAACTCCCATCTTGGCTCCTCCTCGAGTAACTATGTTGATATTCTTCCCATCATCCCTGGATTATTTAGAAATCCATTGGGCATTCTGATTATTTTGTTTCCTTTTTTCCTATATTTTTTCCAAGTCTGTCGGGAAGTATTATGTGTTGTGGTCTACTGGGTGACAATACATACATGTCGCGGGTGGAAGTGGACAGTCTCTTACATAATGTCTTGGTTGTTGAAAATTGTGGCAAAATAATGGCCCTCTACCTCATCCAAATTCTATTATGCCTCGACCTCCACCTCTGAATCCACTTCTATCTTTGCATGATGCATTATATTGGGGTATCTGGTTATACCGTGAAGGATTATACTGCGACTGAGCATTGTTGTATTGTGGCTACGCAGGATTGAATTGTGGTTGTGCATTATTGAACTGCAGTGTAGCTTGACCTGTCATCATCTCTGCTTGCACCCTGTAGAGATCTGAAGTTCTTTCTCTCATCAGTTCTAGCGTTCTACATTCCTTGTCATCATGACCCAATGGCTTGCAAAAATTGCAGTGGGAAATTTTGTGCAATGTTGTATACTTCTACATCAGTGGAAAATGATATGGATCATGCCCACGTGTCTTACAAATTTCACATCATGGTCGTCATGTTGGCAAGGGGTTTGGCACCCCTGCTGCCAAGTACTATGCAAAGGTTGGGAATTCATTCTCATGGTGCCCTTATGTCTTCCATAACATGCACCAAACAAATTATCTCTTTTCTTTCCCCTTATTTTGGCTCAACTGAAATGCCAGATTCTTCAGATCCTCTTTCATCTCTTCTATTGTTCGATCTATTTATTGATATTGGTTTTCTTCTAGTTGCAAGGATGCTTGCAGATCCTCTCCTTGAGTTTGAAACTTCTTTTGTCTCAAAGTATAGTTCAAGTGTGGTAATAGTGAGTTCACAAATAACTACCTATGTTGCATGTCAGTAATAGAGTGCTGCAACTTACCTTTCAAACGTTTGAACCTTTGATCAATCTCTCGAACATAATCATATGGGTTCTACCTGATCTCAATCATTTTTTTCATGTACCGGTCTTGTGAGCCCGGCTTCTAAAATTCATTTACCAACAATGTTTTCACCTCTGCGACAGTCTTTGGTACTCCTTGCAGACTATTTTCATCAAGGCTCATGTACCAGTCTAGTGCACAATCTCTTAATGTTATTTCCAACTGTGCGACTTTTGTATCCTCATCTATGACCTTCTTTTCTTCCTAGATATTTACACAGATGAATAGATGCTTCTCAGGGTCCTCTTACGCCTCTCCATGAAACCATGGTAATTAGATAGTGGGATCTAATCCATCCATTTTGAAACTTGTTGAACTACTGCCTCTGCATGGTGTAGATAGTTGATTGTTACTTCATGAACTTGTACCTCTAGTTGGTTGCTCTCTATTGGACCTCTAACCTACTACCCCTCTTTTACTAAAAATTGGTTGTCTAAAAGCTAGTGTTCCTTCAGGTGTATTAGTCGCACATGGGGTTGTAGGTTCCACACTAACTGTGATCTGGAATAGAGTTCTGCCTTTTGTTCCTGACCATGGACCTCTTGTTTTCCTTTCATATGTTTCAAGCATGACTTCCTCAATCTTCTCCATAGCCCAGAGATCCTCTATCTCTTCTTCATCGCTCACCAAGCCCTCTCTGTTGACTATGGCCCTCTTTTTGTTTTTCATCTTATATTGGTAAGGTCTATCGCCGCTCGTCTTTCTAGATTTTTCCATTATCTGTTTTTCCTGGTCCTCATCCATCATGATTGGGTCCATGGCCTCCTTTTGATTCCCTTTATCCATCTCCCTATCCACACCTCATACTTTTGTCAATGCTTCCCCCCTTCCCCCATGCACAGAAGGAAGTTTAGTTGTTTGATTCCATGGTCATCACACCTTTGTCATAGAATAAAATATTGATACAAGTATATATTGATCTGATGTACCTACCTATGTGTCCCTTTAGAAATTATTTCTTTGCAGCATTGTACGAATTCGCAATATCCACTCAAAATTCAGTGATAAATTATACAATAATATTGTATAACCAAAAATCTACTATGCATGTAAATTTATTATTTACTTGTTTCAACTGTGTGATCTCCACAGGATGCCACTCTAGCTATCTGATCTGATTTGTAGGATTGTTGTCCTTCAACATCAATAACCACTCATGTAATAGATGGGGGAATTTACAAAAAAATACTTCATGCAAGTCTCTAAACACATATTTGGCAAGATATTTGCATGGTGTATATTTAGGGTTTCTGTTGTATTTTTTTGCAAACTCGAGTTCCTTAGTCCTTAACCATCTTTCAATATCCACCTTCAACGGATTCCATGGGTTGAACATTCCCTTCTATGTTTTCATTCTCCATGATTTTCTTCAATAGATCCCTTCCAATCTATCATGTGTTGTTCCAATTGACAACAGAACCATTTGTTGGACACTAGGGATGACCCAGGTTTTGATCTCAATAGGTTTCCAAAAAAACACTCAAACTATCGACCTGCTTGGTAAACCAGAAGGAAACGTTGTGCACAAAGTGCACAACACAGTCTCACCCGAGATAGATTTATGGGGGACTGCAATACTCAGGTGTTTGCAGTCAAGGAAGGGATTGGGACTATATTCTGATCCTTTTCCTCATGCATCAACATTATTATTCATTCATATGTAACTAGTGTTCATTCATTCATCTAACTAGTCATGCATGTTGTGATTAGCTAATTAACCATTTATTCTTGAGCTGATACATAACATAACCAAAAAAAAACTCATTCAGACACATTAACATAGTAGATTTATCATGGTTCACCCCCCTATGGTTACGTCCACAAAGATCTGTCTCTTCTGCTCTTTTATTCATCTTTCTACAAAATATGCATTGTGCGCATTACATTCTTCAAGTTTACAACAAAAAGGGAGGGAAAGTACCCTCTGTGAGGCAGACTAGACCACACCAGGCTCCACATCCTATGCTCTAACCCTCAAAACTAGCTTACTCAAACCAATCACTATATCTCCTTGACTAATCAATCAATGACCATGAACTACTCAAAAATTGACCAACCACTACTAGACCTCCTAGGTCTTTATTTATAATATTATATTGGCTTATATCCATTACATGCATGTCCAAAACCCTAACCCTAAAATGGTTAGGTTTTTCTGCATGCACGCCTCACTACTTTTCCTTCTTTTTCTACATGCTATTTTTTCGCCACCTATGGCGCGCACTCCAAAAATAGATCTTTCTCTCCAAAAATAGGCCCACGCCCAAAATAGAATTTCTTCTCCCAATATAGGCCTATGCCAACAATGACCATAAAATTCACCAGAAAGTATTGTAGCTAGGATCTTTAGTCCTTTTCTATGACAACAAATATTTCTAGAATCCATGTAAGTTACACATGCCCTGGCTAGGCCTGTTCCAACTGGTCTACATCACTGAAGCATGTGACACCAAGTTGGAAACTGTACAAGGAAAACCACTCAAAGGTCTCATTAATGACAACAATTTGAAAGTGTATTGTGGCCCTCAAGCGTCAATCTCCGGTTAATGTTTTTGTTATCCTTTACATAACAATGTAGTCATATTGTCATAGATTGTACAGTATTTTCACATAGTACCTAGTTGACATAAGTTTAACTTTCATTTTGATAGTACAAGCAATTCAAATTCACTGGGGAAATCTATCCAGTGACAACCGAAGATGGATCATTGAAATTGCAAATTGTGGTGTTGTACTTTCCCACCTACAACAATAGGCTCATTCAATATGAGTAATGCGAGTATTTTCGATTCATGTACCTCTTACATTCCTCCACGAGCTAATGGTACCAAATGAGCCTTTCACATATGACCCAAGTAACTCTTTAGGCATAACATCAAATCTCCAATAACCCTCTACAGTACGACCAATCTACATTTTCTATATGCTTGACTTATGCATATTTCTCATCATTTCCCCATCCTTACCGCCATCCATCTCCTCAAACTCCTCTCTCTCTCTCACGCCTATATATTCCTACGCCCCAACCCCTAGCCCTCACCTTTGTTTAACAAATCATTGTTGTGTTTTCCTAGATTCCCCTTCATGGCATACCTTAGTTGGTTCTCCATCGGTGTTTCCTTATCTACTCGATTGAGAAACCTCAAAGGTTCCTCTTTCCTCTTCCAAATTTTCCCGTATCATCGTTGTGATTCCTCACTTGTTGAACATTCAGTTTCCATCACCCACAAACACCCCTCTCCCCCTTACATCCATCAATGCCACCTTATGAACCATAAAGGTGAAACCAAAGGCTGGGAGATATTAAGTCACAACCATCAAATCGAACTTGTCGATCGTTAGCCATTGATCGAAGCCGAGCAAGAGATGGAAAACTCTGGAACTTCTTCGCTTCGATGATTTTTGGGAAAAAAAGCATAATCATGAAAAGGGATGAGTCGCGAAGTCTCGTCGACCGTCTAATTTGATAGGAGGCTTAGGTGAAATCTCAGTCCTTAGTCAGGGTCCTCTGGCGTTGACCACTTCGGGAAGTTTAACTCTGGGAGAATCAAACCCATTTATAACTGCTATAACCTGGATTCCTGGAGCACTGAAGTCTCGAAGTCTCATCGATCGTTAGATCCAAGGAAGGGATTCGAAATTAATGTTGACCATCAGATCTAGCATTGGTGGAAGGATAGCGAAGTTTCAGAACTTCGAAACTTTGCCACTTTAGCGATTACTAGAGAATATTAAATTCCCCAAAGTGCTGAAACCACAAAGTGTAAAGCTGTCCTCATGAAATCATGCAAGCCTTCATCTCTGGGGTAGAGAATGTGGATCGTCCATTTGATGGATGATGCATCATAGGCCACATGGCAGGGGTTCCATGTGGGCACACGTATCACCTGTATTCAGTACCTTTTGGACCCTAACCTGCTCATTTTTTAGTAAAATGTGGCACACATGCCATGGGTCCACGTCACCATAGGTGACATTATCATGCCATGTCATCTCAGCGAGTATGGCCTTCGGGGGTGTTCAACGTCTCTACCAATGAAAGTGTCAAAGATTGAAGTCACCAATTCACGCATATCGTCAATCTAATATTCCTTCAGGACCTTTCTCAATCGTTAGATCAAGAAGTGGAAGGATGGTGTAATCACTTCGACAGTTATCACTACGGGGAAGTGGAACAACTCGAGAGTTGAAACATTTTGAAGTACCGAAGTCTCGAAATGAATAAGGACCGTTCATCCCGATGCTTGATTAAGTCATTGTCGTTGAATCAGCAGTGGAAGGATAGGGTAACAACTTCGACGAGTATCACTCCAGGGGAGTTGTAATGTTCTGGAGTACCGAAGTCCTGAATTGATTAAGGCTATCCATCTCAACATCTGATTAAGTCATGATTTTCAATCTCTTTGAAGCCTCCAGATGGGGCAGGACCGTCCAGTTGATGGGAGATAAAATATCGATCATCTAATCTGCTAAGTAGAGTTATTGGAAGGGCTTCGATGAAGTTTAACTCCATGAGAAGTTGGAGATTGAAAAGGGAGTATAGTCGAAGTTCGAAGTCTGGAGGACTTGGTCCCAGCGTCGATCTTATGAAAAGGTAATGGGGTTAAATTCGAGGTGAAAAAGGATCTGGAAGTAACCAATCCCTTGGACATTGTGTTCGAGCAAGATCATGTGTAGAAGAATACAAAGGAAGGTGCTAAAGAGTGAATAAGCTCATGGTTTCGAGCCATGGTCACATGGAAAGTGGTTTGAAGGAAGAATCTATGCATAATTCAAATTTTGTACCAACTAAAGGATAACATGGAAGTGTTATAATATGGAGAATGATAATATATTCTTCATGAATTTAGAAAGAAAAGGACCTATAGCATTGTTTGGAAAAAAAAATTAATATGCATAATTCTAACAAAATGGTGGCTTGCACATTTTTCAGAATTAGGGGGTGTAAACATATCAGTTTAGAATGCATATTCAAGAAATGGAATAAGGAGAGGGATCTTCCAGCCATGATAAAGAGGCCAAAGGTTAGAATATCAGTGTTGGTAATGCATAGACAGAATCCAACTGATACTAGGCCAGAGGGGAGCAAGAAACATTTATAGAGATTGTGAAAATCCTGAAAATAGAAGTGCAAAGTTACAAAGAAGATAATGAGAGACTGAGAAGAGAACAAAATCAGATAAATGCTCAAGTGATGCAAATCTTAAATCAGTTGCAAAGGCAAATAAAGAATGGATCAAACTAAAAACAAGAGGAAGAGGGAAGATGCCATGGAAGAAGAGATGACCGCAGAAGAAGTGGTATTCAATAAGTTCTAGAAGAAATCATAGGAATCACTCACCTCCCTATTTAGCAAAAAAAATTTATGCATCTAAATATTCCATAAGTAGCCCAAAGGTGTCTCATGTTAGGAACCAAAGAAAAAGATATGAATTAGACAGTTTTCAAGGAGAGTTGAGGAAGGTTAAGCCACCATCCTTTGATGTTGAAAGAGAAATGGAATATGATGATGAGGCATGGTTGCTTGGATTCAAGATGTATTTGAAATTGCATAACTACTCATCAAACCTAGAAGCCAAAATTGCCACATACCATTTACATGGGAAAGTTGCTATGTGGTGGGATCAACTAAATCAAGGTGAGAACATTGACGAGAATAGGATCACTTGGAAGCAATTCAAGAAATATTTCCAGAAGGAGTACCTTTCATAACACTTTTATGACAAGAAAATGCAAGAGTTATTTGAACTTAGGCTGGTAAGCATGACCATGGAGGAGTATGAAAATAAGTTCATGGGGATGCTAAAGTATGTGGGGTTTATAAAAGATGAGAAGGTGAAAGTACAGAGGTTTTTAAGTGGATTACCATCCTCGTTTAGAGAGAAGATTCAATATGATGAACCTAGGACTTTAAATGAGACCATCATGAAGGCTAAGTACCTATATGAGCAAGGAAAGGGTAGACAGACTATGGAGAAATCTTGGAAGGATAAGAAGAAGGAGAAGTCTGATTAGAGAAAGAAAGGATTCAAACCTCCTTTCCATAGAAATATCCCTAATAAAAATCATCAAGACCAGTATGCTAAGGATGAATCCAAGAGAGAAGACTCTTGGGAAAAAGGGGAAGACCACCAATCCAATTTTGGGGATGCAAATAATATCATCTGTACAAGGATTTCCCTCACAAAAAGGACAAAGGGAGGACCATGCACAAAATCCAAGAGGCTACAATAGTAGAAGACATGGGAAGAATTTATGCAGCCTTAGATGATCAACAAGGAGAGTACAAATCCAATATGATCGAGGTGCAAGGTAATATCATTAATCATCATGTTGTTATTTTAATTGATTCAGGAGAAATTCATTGTTACATTGATCCTAAAATAGTGGATAGATTATGTTTGGAGAAAATGAAGCTTGAAAAATCAAGTTTGGTTCAACTAGCCTCTAGAACCAAAAGGAGAATCCATGATATGGTCAGAGGTTGTTCCATAAGTCTTAATGGTGTGAATACTAATGTTGATCTAAATATTATACCATTGGGATATTATGATATTCTAATTGGAATGGATTGGTTGGACAAGCATCATGTTGTTCTAGACTGTCATAAAAAGACATTTACATGTCTTGATGAAGAAGGAAAACAGAGCACTGTGAAAGGAGTTCCAAGATCCATCTCTATAAGGGAGATTAGGGAGATTTCAGCCTTACAGTTGAACAGATGTTTCAGAAAAGGATGTCAATTTTATGCAGTCCATGTGGAGGAGACAGAAAAGACAAAGGGGCGAAGCCTTGAAGAATTTTCTGTACTACAAGAATTCAAAGATGTATTCCAAGAAATACCAAGGTTCCCACCAAAGAGGGAGATTGATTTCTCTATTGATTTAGTTCCAGGAGCTGCCCCAGTATCAAAAACACATTACAAAATGAGTACACCAGAATTAAAAAAAATTATAAATGAAGTTGGAAGAATTTTTTAAGAAAGGGTACATACGTCCAAGTGTTTCACCTTGGGGAGCACCAATACTCTTTTTCAAAAAGAAGGATGGAACTCTGAGGCTGTGTATTGACTTTCAACAGCTGAATAAATCCACTGTGAAGAACAAGTACCCTCTACCAAGAATTGATGACATGTTTGATCATCTAAGTGGGGCACATATATTTTCAAAGATAGACTTGAGATCAGGGTACCATCAGGAAAGAATCAAGGAAGAAGACATCAATAAGACACCCTTTAGAACCAAGTATGGGGATTATGAATTTGTAGTGGTGTCATTTGGATTGTCCAGTGCACTAACTTCCTTTATGTTCTTAATGAATGCCATATTCATAAATTATTTGGATAAGTTTGTCATAGTATTCCTGGATGACATACTTGTCTATTCTAAGTTAGAAGAAGATCATGAACATCACCTGATATTGATATCGCAAGTGCTGAGGGAACATCAGTTGTATGCCAATATTAGTAACTGTTTCTTTTACCAAGAATAGATCCATTACTTGGGACACATTATTTCAGAACAAGGTATAACAGTGGATCCAGAGAAGATTGAAGCCATTAGAGGATGGCCAACAACCAGGAATGTTTCAAAAGTTATATCTTTGATGGGGTTATATGGTTACTATAGAAGATTTATAATAGGGTTCTCTAAGATTTCTCATCCCATTACTTATTTGAAAAATAAGGGATTAAATTTGAGTGGACATCAGAGGGTGAAGAGAAATTTAATTTGCTAAAAGAGTTACTTACTAGTGCTCCTATTTTAAATATTGTTGGCCCAAATGAAAGTTTTGTGGTATGTACAGATGCATGCAAGGAAGGGCTTGGTGGAGTCCTCACTCAAAATGGACATGTCATTGGTTATGAGTCTAGAAATCTCAAAGAACATGAGAGGAACTATGCCACACATGACATGGAACTTGCTTCCATTTTTCACGCATTGAATATGTGGAGGCATTATCTCATGGGGAAGAGAATTGAATTAAGAACATACCACAGTGGTTTGAAATATCTTTTTGAGGATCCAACTTTGAATGCTAGGAAAATGAGATGGTTGGAATTTTTAAGTGAATATGATTTTGGCATCAAGGAAATCAAAGGAAAAGAAAATAAAGTTGATGATGAACTTAGTAGAAGAGTACATCTCATGCATGCTACAACTACTAGTATGCATCAGACATATTTAAAGAGAGGAATTTTAGATGTTGTTGTCACAGATCACCATTACCTAGAGGTAAAAGAAAACTTACAACATGAAAAGGTACAACATAAAATTAAACAATATGAGATGAAGGAAGATGGATTACTTATGCATAAAAATAGGATTTATGTTCCTAGTTCCGGAGAACTTAGGAATTTGGTATTAAAGGAAATGCATAATGTTCCATATGTGAGACATCCCTGTTACCAGAAAACATTTACGAAGAAAAAAAAAATAAAAAAAAAAAAAAAAATTTAAAAAAAAAAAAAAAAAAAAAAAAAAATTTGCAGCAGTAAGAAGCCAATTCTTTTGGATAGGAATGAAAAAAGATGTTTCTAATTACATTGCCAGATGTATGGAATGTTAGAGAGTGAACGTTGAGAATAGGCACACACCAGGTTTGCTACAGCCATTACCAATCCTAGAGAAGAAGTGGGAAGTGGTAACCATTGATTTTATAACTAAATTTCTCAGGACAACAAGACAACATGATTCAAGCATGGTCATGGTTGATAAATTGACAAAGGATACTCATTTTGTTCCTGTAAAAATGACTCATACAACAACTAATATTGCACAAATTTACATGAGGGAGATTGTTAGGTTGCATGGGATACCTAAGACAATTGTCTCAAACAAAGATACAAAGTTTACTTCAAATTTCTGGAGGGGATTGTTTAAAGGATTTGGTACAAATATGAACTTTAGCACAACATACCATCCACAGTTGTATGGGTAGATAGATAGAGTCAATCGAGTAATTGAAGACATGTTGAGAATGTATGTGATGGATAATCCATCTAAGTGAGAAGATTACTTACACTTGGTTGAGTTTGACTATAATAATGGGTATCAAGCTTCATTGAAAATAAGCCCATTTGAAGTGTTGTATGGTAGGAAATTCAATACTCCAGTGAGTTGGGACAACCCAACATATAGAGTGGTACTTGGGCTAGAATTGCTCAAGCATATGGAAGACGAGATGGTTAGAATTAAGAAGAATTAAAGGCAACACAATATAGATAGAAAATTTATGCAGATAATAACATGATAGCTAGAGAATTAAAGTGGGGGAGCATGTGCTTTTAAAAGTGAAGCCCAAGAAGAGCTCTTTGAAGTTGGGTAGTTGTACAAAGCTAGCAACCAGATTCTATGGTTCATTTCAGATATTGGACAGAATAGGGCCAGTTGCATACATGCTTGCATTGCCTTCTTCCATGAATGTGCATAATGTATTTCATGTCTCTTTGCTAAAAAAATATGTGCATGATCCTAACCATGTTATTGATTGGCATCTGATTCAGGTAGAGACAGAGGAAGGATTTTAGGTCCAACCAATGAAGATATTGGATAGAAAAGTCAAAATGATCCATAATCGAGTTATAGAGCTGGTAAAATTCTAGTGAACCTACTACGGTCCTGAAGATGCTACTTGGGAGCATGAAGATGCCATGTGGGAAGAGTACCCACAACTTTTTAAATAAATTTTGATTTTTGTTGTTTGTTTTATATCTGCACTGAGGATAGTGCCAAAATAAGGGGGAGGGGATGTAACACCCCGAGTTTTGAGCCATGTATTAAATAATGTATTTTGTTCATCCATGAAAGGCCAGAGTGCCAAAACAATTCAAAGAGGCCAGTGTGCCTAGGAAATGTAATGTTTGATCATTATTAATAATAAATACATCATTGGCTACTAGACAGACAAGGACAAGAGTTATAGGGGGCTATGATTCCACAAAAGAGAGGGATTGAGGGGCTAAGTATTTATTTTATATTTTATTTACCCATTTTTGTTTTAATGGAGAATTAAAGTTGCATGAGCTTCTTGGGGGGAAGGCCAAGTGGTTCCTTAATTCCAAGAAATACATAAACCCATCTTTGGTCTATGGTGGAGGTTGCTTCTTCTTCACTCATTCACTCACTCACTCATGGTTCATTGTTCATTATTCACACCTTTCACCCTCTTCTCTCTCTATTCACTCTTTCACCCACTCGTATTTCCTCATTCGTGTTTGGCTTGGGAAGGGAAAACGAATTGTTGAAGAGGAGTCATATTTTGTTGGATGTAAAGACTACTAGTGTATTCCAGCAATGAATTAAGGCTTGCATGTCTGAGATGATTTGGCATGTGTTCAATTTTGCTCACAACTGCAAATCTTGAAAGTCCCAACATGGAGATTCTTGACCAGAAGCACTGAAGCCCTGGAAGGAGATGGATAGTCTAAGGGACTGCATGGCAGAGAAGGTGGTCCATTCTCTTGGGTTGTGCAGGCTAGGTAGAAGAGAGCTGGCGTACTTGGATTATTGTGGGTGTTGAAAAGCCTGTGAGATATTGAGTGTTGACTGGTTTGGGAAGCCAAGTGACACTCTGGAACAATTTTTATGGATTCATAGCCCTGCCTCGGGGGTGGCAGTGCCATTGAGACTTGGAACAATAGAATCTACGATTGGGTGGAACGTCCTTGGTATGCAGGAAGTTGGTGATTCGTTTAATTAAAGATAAGTGCTCTCTGTTATGGTTTTATTTACTTGTGTATTTATTTATCTATGAATTTTGTATCCATAGTATGCATGCTTATTGGTTATTGTTGTGTATGACATATGGTTCATTTATTTTATGTTGTAGCATGAATCTTGATCTATGCATGTGAATACTTCATGCATATTTATTAATTAAAAGTTATATCAGAAGTCAAAAGAAGTCCAGAAGTGGGATTGAAGTGGCATGCCCAGCCTATGGGTGGTTGGGTACATTACACAGTTCTCTAGACCTGTATCTGAATCTGAGGCACGTGATGTAATGCTTCTCCAGCTGAGTACCCCATTTGCAGTTGGGTTGACATAATATTCTTCTCACACGGTAGTCCTATATAACTGATTTATTTCTTCCAAGTCTAAACATGTCGCCTCTACAAACCTTTCTCCTTCTGAGGATCCAATGGTGCAATCACTATGTACTCGCCTGATTCAAAAGTCATTTTCTGTGTCTTCAAGTTGATCACAACCTGGTTATAAAATTCCCAGTCCAATCCAAGTAACGCTGGGTAGGGTGTTGTGCCATCTACTATTTCTATAACTTCAAAATCTACCACAGTGTGCACTCCATCCAAATCTATCGTGACACCTTTAAGTATTCCAATCGATAACACTTTATGCTAATTTTCCAATTTCAATTGGACTGTTGAATATCCTAATTTGGGTTTCCCTATACACTACCATGTCTTCTTAGGTAAGACATTCACTTCAGAGCCTAACTCAAGTATGATATCTTCCATATTGAAATCCCCAATGTTGGCATTTAACCTGAATTCCCTACTTGTTCTTCTTCTCGTATGGAGATGATTAACTATCTTATGTTCTAATTTCCCTTCTACTTTTATGTTACATATTTCTAGCAAGTTCTGTAAGATCTTAATGGATGATGGATCATTCAATAACTTAACACAGGATTGCATAAAAGTCTTTATGTTACTTACTTTCTCTCAAGGTTATTTGTTGCTGGTATGATCCATTGAAAGTGGCATCTTGTACATTGGTGGATCCTGAGTTTGCTGCACAATTGATGTAGATGCAATGTTCTATTTTAGAATATCTTGTATGTCTTCCTTAAATGTCTCCTTTTATTTCCATGCATCAAAATGCTTCTGTGGCTCAGTGTTCTTCTTGACCCACTGGTGTTGAGCTAGATCCTTCTTTGTTGCATCAGATCCCATCTTGGCTCCTCCTCGAGTCACTATGTTGATATTCTTCCCATCATCTCTGGCTTCTGCCAAAATCCATTGGACATTCTAATTGTTCTGGTTCCTTTTTTCCTGTATTTTTCCCAAGACTGTCAGGAAGTCTTATGTGTTGCGGTCTCTTGGGAGACAATACATACATGTAAGAGGTGGAAGTGGAAAGTCTCTTACATAATGTCCTAGTTGTTGAAAATTGTGGCAGACTAATGGCCCTATGCCTCATCCAAATTATATTATGCCTCAACCTCCACCTCTAAATACACCTCTATCTCTGTGTGATGCATTGTATTGGGGTATTTGGTTATACCATGCAAGATTATACTGTGGATGAGCATTGTTGTAATGTGGCTATGCATAATTGAATTGTGGTTGTGCATTATTGAATTGTGGTGTAGCTTGACCTATCATCATCTCTTCTTTCACCCTATAGGGATTTGAAGTTCTTTCTCTCATCAGTTCTAGCGTTCTACATTCCTTGTCATCATGACCCAATGATTTGCAAAAATTGCAGTAGGAACTTTTTTGCAATGTCTTATACTTGTACATCAGTGGAAAATGATATGGATCATGCCCACGTGTCTTACAAATTTCACATCATGTTCCTCATGTTGGCAAGGGGTTTGGCACCCCTGCTGCCAAGTACTGCGCAAAGGTTGGGAATTCATTATTGTGGTGTCCTTCTATCCTACATAATGTGCACCAAACAAATTCTCTCTTTTCTTTCCCCTTATTTTGGCTCAACTGAAATGTCATATTCTTTAGATCCTCTTTCAACTCTACTATTGTTGGATCTATTTGTTGATACTAGTTTTCTTATAGCTGAAAGGATGTTTGAAGTGCCTCTCCCTGAGTTTGAAACTTCTTTTGTCTCAAAGGATACTTCAGGTGTGGTAATAGTGAGTTCACAAATAACTAGCTATGTTGCATGTCAGTAATAGAGTACTTCAACTTAACTTTCGGATGTTTGAACCTTTGATCAATCTCCCAGACATAATCACCTGGTTTCTACCTGATTTCAATCATTTTGTTCATATACCGGTCTTGTGAGCTTAGCTTCTGAAATTCATTTACCAGCAATGTTTTCACCTCTAGGACAGTCTTTGGTACTCCTTGCAGACTATTTTCATCAAGGCTCATGTTCTAGTCTAGTGCACAATATCTGAATGTTATTGTCAACTGCGCAACTTTTGTATCCTCATATGTGACCTTCTTTGCTTCCTAGATATTTCCACAGATGAATATATGTTTCTCAGGGTCCTCTTATGCCTCTCCATGAAACTATGGTAATCAGATAGTGGGATCTAATCTAGCCATTTTGAAACTTGTTGAACTACTGCCTCTGCACAGTGTAGATAGTTGATTGTTACTTCATGAACTTGTACCTCTACTTAGTTTTCCTCTATTGGACCCCTGACCTACTGCCCCTCTTTTACTAAAAATTGGTTGTCTAAAAGCTAGTGTTCCTTCAAGTGTATTAGTCACACATGGGGTTGTAGGTTCCACACTAACTGTGATCTGGACTAGAGTTCTATCATCTGTTCCTAAACATGGACCTCTTTTTTTCCTTTCATATGTTGCACACATGATTTCCCCAATCTTCTCCATAGCCCAGAGATCCTCTATCTCTCATTCATCGCTTGCCAAGCCTTCTATGTCGGCTATGACCCTCTTTTTGTTATTCATCTTATATTGGTAAGGTCTATCGTTGCACGTCTTTCTAGATTTTTCCATTATCTGTTTTTCCTGGTCCTCATCCATCATGATTGGTTCCATGTCCTCCTTCTGTTTACCTTTATCCAACTCTCTATCCACACCTCATACTTTTGTCAATGATTCCCCCATTCCCCCATGCACATAAGGAAGTTTAGTTGTTTGATTCCATGGTCATCACACCTTTTTCATACAATAAAATATTGATACAAGTATATATTGATCTGATGTACCTACCTTTGTGTCCCTTTAGAAATTCTTGCTCTGCAGCAGTGTACAACTTCGCAGTATCAACTACAAATTCAGTGATAAATTCTATAATAATATTGTCTAAAAAAAATCTACTACGTGTGTAAATTTATTATTTACTTGTTTCAACTGTGCGATCTCCACAGGATACCACTCTAACTGTCTGATCCGATTCGTAGGATGGTTGTCCTTCAACATCAATAACCACTCCTACAACAGATGTGGGAATTTACAAAAAAATACTTCATGCAAGTATCTAAACACATATTTGGCAAGATATTTGCATGGTGTATATTTAGGGTTTCTATTGCCTTTTTGTGCAAACTCGAGTTCCTTATTCCTTAACCATCTTTCAATATCCACCTTCATTTGATTCCATGGCCTGAACATTCCCTTCTACGTTTTTCATTCTCCATGATTTTCTTCAATAGATCCCTTCTAATCTATCATGTGTTGGTCCAGCTAACAACAAAACCATTTGTTGGATGCTTGGGATGACCTAGGTTTTGATCTCAATAGGTTTCCAAAAAAACCCTCAAACTATCGGCCCGCCTGGTAAACCAGAAGGAAACGTTGCGCACAAAGTGCATAACACGGTCTCACTTGAGATAGATTTATGGGGGACTGCAATACTCAGGTGTTTGCAGTCAAGGAAGGGATTGGGACTGTATTTTGATCCTTTTTCTCGTGCATCAACATTATTATTCATTCATATGGAACTAGTATTCATTCATTCATCTAACTAGGCATGCATGTTGTGATTAGCTAAGTAACCATTCATTCTTAAGATGATACATAACATAACATAAAAAAAAAAATCATTTAAACACATTAACATATTAGATTTATCGTGGTTCACCCCCCTAGGGCTACGTCCACAAAGATCTGTCTCTTCTTCTCTTTTATTCATCTTTCTACAAAATATACATTGTGCGCATTACATTCTTCAAGTTTACAATAAAAAGGGAGGATAAGTACCCTCTGTGAGGTGAACTAGACCACACCAGGATCCACATCCTATGCTTTAACCCTCAAAACTAGCTTACTCAAACCAAT
This sequence comes from Picea sitchensis, assembly GCA_010110895.2. Taxonomy (NCBI): domain Eukaryota; kingdom Viridiplantae; phylum Streptophyta; class Pinopsida; order Pinales; family Pinaceae; genus Picea; species Picea sitchensis. The sequence goes on from SNQJ01S0000623.1 coordinate 388,209, forward strand.
CACTATATCTCCTTGACTAATCAACCAATGACCATGAACTACTCAAAAATTGACCAACCACTACTAGACCTCCTAGGCCTTTATTTATACTATTATATTGGCTTATAGCCATTACATGCATGTCCAAAACCCTAAACCTAACTTGGTTAGGTTTTTTTGCATGTGCGCCACACTACGTTTCCTTCTTTTTATATATATTGCTTTTCTGCCACCTATGGCATGCACTCCAAAAATAGATCTTTCTCTCCAAAAATAGGCCCGTGTCCAAAATAGACTTTCTTCTCCCAAAATAGGCCTACGCCAACAATGACCATAAAATTCACAAGAAAATGTTGTAGCTAGTATCTTTAGTCCTTTTCTATGACAACACATATTTCTAGAATCCTTGTAAGTTACACATGCCCTGGCTAGGCTTGTTCCAACTAGTCTACATCACTAAAGCATGTGACACCAAGTTGGAAACTTTACAAGGACAACCACTCAAAGGTCTCATTAATGACAACGGGTTTAAAGTGTATTGTGGCCCTCAAGCGTCAACCTCCAGTTAATGTTTTTGTCATCCTTTACAGAACAATGTAGTCATATTGTCATAGATTGTACAGTGTTTTCACATAGTACCTAGTCGACATAAGTTTAACTTTCATTTTGATAGTACAAAAAATTCAGCTTCACTGGGCAAATCTATCCAGTGAAAGCTGAATATAGATCATTGAAATTGCAAATTGTGACGGTGTACTTTCCCACCTACAACAATAGTCTCATTCAATATAAGTAACGTGAGTATTTTTTATTCTTGTACCTCTTTATTTCCTCCACAGGATAATGGTACCAAAAGAGTATTTTGTGTATGCCCCAAGTAACTCTTTAGGAATAACATCACATTCTCCAATAACCCTCTACAATATAACCAATATACATTTTGGATCTTCCTGACTTATGCATATTTCTCATCATTTCCCCATCCTTACCTCCATCCATCTCCCCAAACTCCTCTCTCTCTCACGCCTATATATTCCTACGTCCCAACCCCTAGCCCTCATCTTTGTTTAACAATTTATTATTGTGTTTCCCTAGATTCCCCTTCATGGCGTACCTTAGTTGGTTCTCCATCAGTGTTTCCTTATCTGTTCGATTGAGCAGCCTCAAAGGTTCCTCTTTCCTCTTCCAACTTTTCTCGTATCATCGTTGTGATTCCTTGCTTGTTGAACAATCAATTTCCATCGCCCACAAACGCCCCTCTCCCCCTTACATCCATCAATGCCACCTTTTGCACCATGCTTCATCCCCTTCGCTGCTTAGATGATCCCTTTCTCTGAAAATTTACTGGCCCCCTTCTTTCCAACATCTAAATTTCTTTCGCCCCAGGACCATGCAGGCTGGGCCAACCCCTTGTTGGTCGTAGCATTCATTCTATCCCTAACATCTCACCTGGCAACTATTCTATAACCCCCAGGATTCCGTCAACTGAGGCTTCCTACTCAGCCTGGCCACCCCCAAATAACATAATGAGTAGCGAATGATGCTCTCTCTTGATGCAAACATGCTTCTAAGTTGTAGTTCCCCGTAGGCACTCGCGAAGGTCCTGGTTCAAGTCGTAGGACAAAATCACAATTGTCCTACACAAAGATGATCTCCTATTTATCACACTTTTCCCAGAGGACTATGAAGCAACTGGATTGAGGATGAGCGAGGGAATAGTGGTGGGGGATTGTTGGTACCAAAAGTTTTGGGTCCATTTTTGTGCACACGGAAAAACAAAAGTTGTGTGCGCTCATCTAGTAGTTTTGCGAGTACCTAAGGATATGTGTGAAAGAATTTCATAGTGCGTGCATCAGACCAAGTTTTTTTGAGAAGCATGCCAAGTATAAAGGTGGTCAATGGTGCATTGATCTGAGTTTTGTCAGTTGAGCGCGTGGGTCCGCGTTTTGTCAATTGCACAAAAAATCAAGAAGAAACACTTGAGAAGTAAGAAATGAATCATCATTATATTTCCCGAAATGATTACTGCCAGTAGCAGATGAAGACGTGCGGCAGCAAGAAGATGAGTTGGTTAGGAAAGTTAAGATTTCCCCTGATGCAGAAAAACTACGTGGAGCCTTGGAAGGTACTAGAAGCGTGTGAGGCCATTAGATCAAACAAGCGAGTGGAGCATAACAATGAAGGACATTGCTCCCCAGCAAAAAGAGATATAAAAGAGAGCTCTCAACTCAGAAAAGAGGTTGGTGCATTGGGGAAGGAATCAATATCAAAGCTTTGAGTTATCTTATTCTAGTCTAGTGTTGTATGGAGAAGTCTCATGCCTCTTGTATCTGTCTGAGTCTTACAGTTTGGCACAAGGCACATATTGTTGTATTCCCATAGTGTTTATAATAATGAGATGAAGTATTATGTTGTGCAACGCAGTTATTTAGCACATTGTATGTCTCTAATATGATGGAATGCGTTCAATAATAAATCTATGACAATTATGTTATATTCTATGTTTGTCATGAATGAGTAACACATGTGCATGTATATTGTTAATTCTTAGTCCCTTTGATATTTTCAAATATGAGTTACATGGATGCCATTTGCATTTTTTTTAGTTGTGTTTGATCCTCCATCCCTAACACAAGACGTTATGGTGTCTGTGATCCTCTCTACATCTTAGGTGAGATCTTCATCGACCTCAACTGAGGATTGATATACTGGTGCTTAGGGATTTTTTTTGGACATGCTCCGAGAAAAAATTGGGTCTTAAACCCCCCAGTGTTACGAACGACAATGCATGTGCACACATGTACTAAAGCAACAACACTACATAGCTTAGCCCCAACAATACCCTCATAAGGGAGAAAGGATGAGGACTGCCTACAATATTCGAGAGGCTTAAATAGTGGAGGACATGGGAGGAAACATGCCAAGGATTTATGTAACCTTTGACAACAAACAAGTAGAATATTAGTCCCCATCATTGAAGTGGAAGGTAATATTGATAACCATCCCATAACAATTTTAATCGAATCTAGAGCTAGCCATAGTTACATAACCTTTAATATTGTTGACATATTTCACTTACAAAGAAGTAAGCATAAGAAATCTTGGTTAGTTCAGTTAACCACAAGGGCTAAGAGTAAAATCAATGATCTGGTTAAGGATTGTCCAATAGACATGAATGGAATCAACACAAAGGTGGATGTAAACATCATACCATTAGGTTCATATGATTTTCTAATTTCTATGGATTGGTTAGAAAAACACCATATGGTCCTAGATTGTTACAACAAAACAATCACTTGTCTTGATGAAGAAGGGTAGCAAAGAAAGGTTCAAGGAATTCCAAGAGTTGTATCTATTAGAGAAATTTCAGCCATGCAGCTCAAAAAGAGTTTCAAGAAGGGATGCCAAATTTTTTCAGCCCATATGGAAGAGCTAACCAAAGATAAAATCAAAAGTGTTGAAGACCATCCAGAATTGAAGGATTTTGGAGATGATTTTGGGGAGATTCTAGGATTTACACCAAAGAGAGACATTGATTTCTCCATTGATTTAGTGTGAAGATTTTCCTCGGTGTCCAAAACACCTTACAATATTTGCACACCAGAGTTGAAGGATTTGAAGATGTAGCTTGAAGAACTGTTAAATAAGGGATATATACATCCAAGTGTTTCACGTTGGGGTGCCCCAGATATTTTTGTGAAGAATAAAGATGGAAACTTAAGGCTATGTATTGATTTCAAACAATTGAATAATAAAGAATAAGTATCCATTTCCAAGGATTTATGATCTATTTGATTAGTTGAAAGGTGCAATACTATTTTCCAAGATTGACTTGAGATCGGGTTATTATCAAGTACGGATAAAGGAAGACAATATTGGCAAGAAACAATTACGAAAAATATATGGGCATTATAAATTCATGGTAGTTCCATTTTGGCTATCAAATGACCCAATTGTTTCCATGCGTCTTATGAATGGAGTGTTCAGGGAATACTTGGAAAAGTTTGTAATTGTGTTCCTAGATTATATACTCATATACTCTAAGTCAGAGGAGGAACATGAACAACATTCAAGAATGGTACTAAAAGTTTTGAGGCCCGAACATAAGTTGTTTGCCAAGCTAGGTAAGTGCATATTCTATCAAAAGAAGATTCATTACTTGGTTCATATTATTTCAACATATGGGATAGTGGTTGATATTGAGAAGATAGAGACCATTAGAGGATGGCCAATGCCAAGAAATGTCATAGAGTTCAGATCATTCATGGGTCTTGTGGGTTATTACCGAATATTTATAAAAGGATTTTCAAAGATTTAAAGGCCCATTACTTATTTTCAAAATAAGGGAGTGAAATTTGAATGGGATTCCGAATGTGAAGAAAGCTTTTAGCGGCTGAAAGAAATTTTGACTAGTGTGCCAATATTGAATATTTCAGACCTCAATGAAGAATTTGTTTTGTGCACATACTTGTGGAAGGAAGGGCTCAATGGAGTCCTCACATAAAAGGATCTGTGGTATTCTATGAGTCCCAAAAATTAAAAGAGCATGAGAGGGATTATGCTACCCATGATCTAGAATTAGAAGAAATTATTCATGCATTGAAAATGTGGAGAAATTACCTCATGGGGAGGAAATTTGAGCTAAGGACAAACCATTATGGTCTAAAACATTTGTTTGGACAACCCACATTAAATGTTAGACATACTAGATGGATGGATTTCCTTAGTGAATTGACTTTGAAATTAATCACATCAAAGGCAAGGAGAACCAAGTGACTGATGCACTTAGCAGAAGAGTGCATGAGAAGCTTGCTACAACCATTAGCATGTACATGAATGATTTAAAAGATAGGATTTTAGAGGCTACAAATTTAGATCAACAGTATTTGAAATAAAAGAAACATTACAACAAGACAATTTATAGCAAAACTTTAAATATTATGAGTTGCAATAGGATGAAATCCTCATGTACAGAGGAAAAGTATATGTGCCAAATTCCAGAGAACTGAAAAATATAGTGTTGAGAGAAATGCACAACATTCCATATGTTGGACACTCAGGATATCATAAATCCACTGCAGTTGTAAGGAGCCAATACTTTTGGCCTGGAATGAAGAAATAAGTGGCTAATTATATAGCATGGTGTCAAGAATTTCAAAAGGTAAAGGATGAGTATAAACATCCAACTGGACTGCTATATTCATTTCCCATTCTTGAGTAGAAATGGGAAGTGGTTATAGAAGATTTTATTACAAAGTTTACCAGAACAATGAGGCAACATGATTCCATCATGGTAGTGGTGGATACATTGACTAAGGATGTACATTTTATTCTAGTGAAGATTACTCACAAGCCGGTTGATATTACAAAGATATACATGAAAGAAGTTGCCAGGCTACATGGAGTGCCCAAGGAAATAGTTTCAAACAGAGATCCCAAATTCACATCCAATTTGTGGAAAGGTTTGTTTAAAGGATTTGGGACAAATTTAAATCTCAGTACAATATATCACCTAGAATCCAGTGGGAAAATAGAAAAATTGAAGACATGCTCATAATGTATGTGATGGACCAACCATCCAAGTGGGAATTTCATTTGGTCGAAATTGGTTACAATAATGGGTATCATGAATCTTTAAAAATGATCCTATTCGAAGCTTTGTATGGCAGGAATTGTAACACACCAATGAGTTGGGATAACCTAATAGACAGAGTCATTATTAGGCTCGATTTGTTAAAAGAAATGGAAGAGAAGATGACAAAGATCAGGTAGAATTTAAAGGCTACCCATGATAGGAAGAAGAGTTATGTAGACAAGAACAATACCTTCTGAGATTTTAAAGTGGGAGAACATGTATTTTTAAAAGTGAAAGCGAAAATAAGTTTGCTAAGATTGGGTTGTTTCCTGAAGTTGGAAACAAGATACTATGGGCCTTTTGAAATCTTAGAGAATATAGGGCCAATTGCATACATGATAGATTTTCTTGCATCCGTGAAAGTGCATAATGTATTTCATGTTTTCTTATTAAAGAAATATGTGTCTGACCCTAACCACATAATCGATTGGACTGTGATCTAGGTGGAACACGAAGGAGATTTTTGGGTGGAACCAATGAGAATCCTAGATAAAAAAAATTAAAAGTGCCCAAGAACAAAGAAAATGACCTGGTAAATGTCTAATGGACCTGCTACAATCCTGAAGATTCTACCTAGGAGTATGAAGAGACCATGTGGGAGGAACACCTGCAAAGTTTTGACAATTTTGAAGAAAACATAAGCTAAAAATGCAAGTCTCTCTTTTGGGATAACTATATTTCTTGAACCACATCTTAGAGTCCTAGACAACCTGTGCTAGGGGGCCTGATAAAACAAGGGTACAACCCGATGGAATGAGGGCAATGAAGGGGGTAAATTCCTTGGGTCGGTAGGTTGAGAAGAACAAGATATTATGGTTGGAATTGTTGCCAAAGTTATGAAATTGAAGAATTTTGTTTTTCTAAGTATTGTGATCTAAATCTATATATGTATTTTGGCATAGTTTTGTGCACCAAGGATCATGCAAAATTGTAGGGGAGGGGGAATGTAACATCCCCGCTATAATCCCCAATTTAATTAATGCATAATGTAGATATAATGTATGGTTGTAGCCAATTGATGTATATGCAAATTGTATTTCTGAATTTTAATAAATAAAATGTGATGCCAAATGCTAGGGGATATGGATAGAGATGGGGTATGATTAATCCATGAGAGAGGAGGGGCCTATAAACAAAACTAAAATATAGGCCATCAACGCCTAGAATAGCGCCAAAATTTAGTGTTTTTGAGTGCATGAATTGGACGCAATGGCTGGAAAAAAACCCAAAACCAAATGGCATGTTCAATTGGGAGCCAGAATTAGCATCTAGATTAGCGCCTAAAATAGCGTCGGATTTGGCACCTAAAATAACTCCTAGAATTGTAGCGTCCATTTTTTCTTCCTTCAGTACTTCTAGTTTTTCTCACAATCATGCTTCATGTTTTTATTCTGGTATAATGTCGAAAATAACTTCTGGTTTGGATAAAAAAATTATGCCAAGATTTGGTTCCATTATTGCGTCTTTTTTTGCTTCTAAAATGCTTCCATGATTATGTCTTTTGTTGCTTCTAAAATTGCTTCCATTTTTACTTCTTTGTTTGTTACCTAAATTGATTATTTTTTTGCTTCCTAGGTAGCACCAAGTTTTTCTTCCAAGATTTCTTCTGGTTTGTCTTCCATTGTTGGAATGGCAAGTTTATAAGGAAAAATAAGTTTAGGGAAGAATATTGGACCTTATAATATGATTCTCAATTTGAAGACTTCAAATAAAAATTGAAAACAAGATGGCTAGGGATATATCAAATGGACACCTACAATAAAAATCATTTGGTAAAAATAAGAACAGTAGATGAAGAACAAACTTCTCTTTTAGTCAATGGATAGAGGCTCAAGCTATACTAAAATCCATTATCAAAAGGTGATTTCATTTCAAAATTTCAAGAAAAATATCTTTCTATGATTGAAAGCATTCCTTATTTTAAATCAGGATAGTTTTGTTACCTTCCCACAATCAAAAATAAAATAAAAAATAACAAAACAAATAAAAATTTCTATGGTGAAAACTGTAAAATGTGGTGAGTACCTGCACAAGAGATCTAGCTAGCAGAAGAATGAACACAACTTGCAAAGGTAAGAAGATGAGAGAAAACTTAGAGAGGAAATAATATAAATTGTATTAACCAAATGAATGAATAATGATTTACACATTATATACTATGTATAACTCAACTAAGGCGCACGGGAAGAGAAGAAAATAAGCTATAATGGTGGTCTAGAGAGATCTGGACACACACAAGTAGTTACTAGAGTTAACTGCCACTTACTCCTAGTTAACTAATGATGTAGTCTTCAGTTAATTGAGTCTACATGTGGAAGTGAGAGAAACACATGCAATTGTTGGTGATAAAACTAAGGTTGCCATGCATGAGTGATTTCCACTAGTCTAACTAAGTGTAATTGACTCTAAACTGGAGAGAATATTCTCCTAGAATGTAGGAGAGGTTCCTAAAAAATAGAATACCCTCAATAATGACGAATAAACATAGGAAAATAAGGGAAAATATCCTAGGCGTGTGTAATATCTCCAACACCCCCCTAAACACTACTATGGGGTAATGAAGAATGGGTCCTGACAACTAAGGCCATGTTAGGTACCCATGAACGGTGCAGTTAATGGACACTAAAAATAAAGTGAGGAAAGAGGGAAAACATGCACAAGAGATCTAGCGAGCAGAAGAACAAACACAACTTGCAAAATAGAGAAGACGAGAGAAAAAATGGAGACAAGAGGATAAGAATTGTATAAACCATATTCCACACACAAAAAGTGAATAATTTACAATAGATATAGGCTACATGAGTAACTAATGTGCCATAGTAGTGATCTAGAGATATCTAGGCACTCACTGATAGACACTAGAGTGAACTGCCACCTAGTCCTAGTTAATTGATCCATGCAATCATCAGTTAACTCAATCACACGTGTGGAAGTGAGAGAAACACATGCAACTGATGGTGATAAAACCAAGGTTTTCATGCATGAGTGACTTCCACTAGTCTAACTAACTGTAACTGACTTTGAACTGAAGAGGAGCACCCTATTTTGTAGGGGAATATTCTCCTATTTTGTAGGGGAATATTCTCTAGAGAGAATATTCTCATTTAAGGATGTGTTCTCAACATTGGACTATCAAACTTAGGAAAATAATTCTAGGTGAGTGTGCAATATTTCCAACTATTGCAATGACTGTAATAGGAGCCATATGTTAGGTACGCATCATACAATGTATATAAAAATGAAACATTGAAAAGTGAGAAGGAAAACCTCATGGGAAAAGCCACCTCAAGATACAATGCATGAAAAAATTAAAATGAGAAGGGAACAAGGAAGTAGTTTGCTAAACAATTTGTGTCCCTTCACTCCAAGAGAAGACATAGTGTGTGAGTTTGTGCTCATTAAATATTTTTTTGAAGATGTAGATATCTAGGATCCACAGTAGATGCACAATTGAGATGTACACACATATCCAAATTCTCTTTTTGTAATGAAAAGATCCAAATGAAGTTTGGATGAAACTTTCAAAATCTTAGATCATTTTAGAAAAAATGTTGAAATTTTGTTGATTTTAAAATACTCACATAACTTCACTTCTCGAAATCCGTTTGAGCAGATGTTTTTTTTTAAATTGGGTATTTTTCAAGAGAAATTCAAATACCCTTTTTTTTTAAATTAGGTATTTTTCCAAGAGGAATTAAAATATACAATTTGTTTCTGCACATTCTAGTCAAAAAATGTCATAATTGAATCTGATGTGCATGGCCCCCTTTTTGGCTCTTGAGATGCATGCATGGCACATGAAAAAATGTTTGCCTCTGAATCTTGAGATGAATGCATGATATATTGCACATGAATTTCTAAAAACAAATCTGAAATGGAGTAGACATCATCTGCAATTAATGGAACAAAAATTTGTGCAAATACTTTCATAGAAGACTCTTCAGACTAAGAGGCTTGATCTTCTGATGGATTCTCTTATGGATCTGTCTTTTCAATATCCTGCATGCAATCTTCACAATCTTCTTTATTCCTGAATAGAACCTCCAAACTGATCCATAATTCATTTGGAGTTGATACGTGTGATTCATCATATACTTGGTGGAGAATTTCAGGAGAAATAGACAAGAAGATGCATCCTATGGCCATATCTTGTCTACTGAGAAACTCATTTTTCTCATCGAAGGAATCAAGATCTAATTTTTTTCCATGGTTATTTGGTACAAGCCTCTGAATCTGAGCTAAAGCAGAATTTTTGGCTTCCACTTCAAATAGTTATGATGTGTGAGAAGTATTGTCGGCAAATAATCCATCTTTTATGCATTCTTCAATCTTCAATACATGCAAATAAAGTGTTGGTGCGCCTTCTTCCTAGTATCCTGTGGGATATGATACCATGTAAAATGTGGTGAGTACCTGCACAAGAGATCTAGCTAGCAGGAGAATAAACACGTCTTGCAAAGGTAAGAAGATGAGAGAAAAATTGGAGAGGAAAGAATAGAAAATGTATTAACCAAATGAATGAATAATAATTTACACATGATATACTCTATATAACTCAAATAATGTGCGCTGGAAGAGAATCCAATGCACCATAGTGGTGGTCTAGAGATATCTGGACACACACATGTAGTTACCAGAGTTAACTGTCACCTAGTCCTCGTTAACTAGTCATGTAGTCTTCAGTTAATTGAGTCATACGTGTGGAAGTGAGAGAAACACGTGCAATTGTTGGTGATAAAACCCAGATTTCCATGCATGCGTGACTTCCACTAGTCTAACTAAGTGTAACTGACTCTAAAATGAAGAGAACATTCTCCTAGAATGTAGGATAGGCTCCTAAAAAATAGGAGACCCTCAATAATGACTAATAAACATAGGAAAATAAGGAAAAATATCCTAGGTGTGTGTAATATATCCAACAAAAACCTCTCTTGAGGCATCATGGGATAGATCTTCGCTTGAAACTAGGATTTTTGGAAATTTTTGACCTTTGAAGAAAAAATAGAATACTACACCCTTGAGGTGAAAACCTCTTTGAGACACCTTAAGGTACACCAAATTGAAACCCAAGAAACTAACGATTCTATTTTGGAAAAAAGAAAGAAAATGATTTTTTTTTTATTCTGATTCATTTAAAAGATCCTTGTATATGCTTATCTAACAATCTTTGAATGAAAATTACAGAAGCTATAGGGATCCAACTGCAAATTTCAAGGATGAAAACAAACACACTTCATCAACATACTTATATACTCCACAACTAAAAGGATCTCTCTTCAAATTTTAGGCTAAAGTTAATCCTACAAAGATTGATACAACTACATCCAAGGCATGATATTTTCTGAAATAATTTCAAACATGGATATTATAACAAAAATGGGACCACTCCAACATATTCATATTCATCTACAAAGTGTCAAAATTCAAGTATCAATGTATAGATCCCTACAAGTCCAAACACAACATAAGAACAACTCTCCAATTCTCTGAGTTTGAGTAACCAAATTACAAGAACACTCGTAGAACTTTATCTCCAAATTCACGTCTATTTTAACATATAACTAGCAAAGGATTACTACCACAATGAAATCCAAAGTTGTGATCAAGCATTCCACTCAATACTTGATCTAGTATACCAAACAAGGATTGATGATTGTACAAAATTGATGGTCTAAATACCTACAATACATTTTACTACATACTTAAAGACCTATAGCCATAATACAAGATTACTAATAATATGCTACATACTTGGAGATCTACAAGCCGACTACAATTTCATTGTTAGAATCCTACCAACTTCTATACCTAGAGGTATGTCACACCACAATTTTGATACATGTTCCTACATACTTTTATACCTACATGTATGTTGTGTCATAGTTTTCCTACACAATGTTACAGACTTTAACACCTACAACAAGCTACATAATTCCACATTTCTAGTTGCAAGGGTTAACTACATGGAAGGGATTCGCTACAAGATTTTAATGAGAAGCATTTCAATCTTCTACATAAATTATTGTCAAAAGAACCTCGATTGGCATAATCATTAAACATTATCAAAAGCATAACAGACAAATCAAGTTAACTTACTGCACCCAAAGAACTCATCACATATGATCTCACTTACAAAAGCTATTGGGTATCATTATATTCACTTAAATATTAAGTCATACTTTATTTAAATTCATAATCAATGGTATCCAATGGTTGTTAACATGAATTATTCTAATCCATTTATCAAAACCAACCATCACTTAAATTCAATTTTAAACGTGGTCATTTGAACTTGAGTTGGGAAGGGGAGGGGAGAAGTGTGATACTCATACATGAAGTTGATCCATACTGATCCATACTCATAATGATAATAATCAAATCAAGGTCGATGCAAGGAGGTGACCAGGGTATTTTTTAAGGATTAAAATATTATACCTATGTATAGTATTCTAGGAAACTATTTTGGTCTGAAAAAAAATACATATAGATATAGGCGAATATTCAATAAAAGACATCATTTACTATTAAAACTTGTAAAATTTTGGAAAAAATTATCAATTTAATTATGTTTATGTAAAAAAAATAGGTGATTTCTTAACCAAATTGGTGAATAATGTTTTTTTAGAAAATGTCGAAAAAATAACCAATTAGCAAAATTTCGCCCCTAAAAAATACCATGGAGTTGAGCACATCGAATACAAAGAGAAGTTATCATCACTGAGTAAGGTAAACGCAAGATGACAAGATGATAACACATATGAACAATTTCAAAAAAAAAAAATTGAACACATTTCAAGCTCATAATTGGTTTATTATCCTCCATATCGCACTATAGTATATGCTCAATCCCTGAATCAGTGATCAACAAGTGAACCTAGCAGAAAATAAAGGGGATTTGTTGATTCATAGCCATAGTAGAAAGTAAAGGGATCACATTGTGTTGCTTCAAGACCTAATCTAGTCATTTATCATCCAAATGACACTAAAGATGGATTCAAGATCTCGTCAAGTGAAACCATAACAATAGGCAGAGGCAAGTTTGTTTCTTTAGGGGCATATTTTGATTGTTCTATAGAATCATGTATTTGATTTTTTTATAAGAAAGTGAAGCTATGAGTTCTATAGATATTGAGAGTAGATATTACAACCCTATCAAGCATAAGTGCATTAACCTTAAAGGATTAGAAAAACTAAATTCAAGCATGGTGGGAGGATTTAATTGTAGAGAGCCAATATAGATGAACCCATTACAAAGTAACCCTTAGGTGGTTGAAGTTTTCAAAAATTTCAATGCTTTGAGTATTGTATAGGATTGTGGGGTTTTTATTATGAATTCAACATGGAATTTTCTCAAGGATTCAGGACTAATTACACTAGGGGATAGTATCATGGATATGTTTCCATGGTCAGAGGACTAGAAGTTCAAGTAGACATAGAGACAAATGCAAGAGCTACAAAGCCACCTTTTGGACAACCTTGGTATAAATATGACAAAATTATATCCCACGAAGCCAAGCATGATTTCCTCTTAGAATATGAGACTATGGAGGACCTAAAGACAAGGGTTAAAAGAAATAGACTACTAGACCATTGGGATGAAATTTCCCTTCACAAGTGAGGGAGGGAACATATTAGTGCATGTTTATCATTTCATATTATTAGGTAAATTAAAGTAATTTTCACAATAAAATCCTGAATAAAACTTGAGCATTCCACATTTTTATTGCAATTTATAAAAGAGATGAGTATCAATCTACAAGGAGGGAATCCAACAACCTCAACCCACCATGGGATTGTAAATCTAGTCATCTATGATTCCCTTACAAGGTAGCCACACAAGATTTCTTGGGATAAATTTTTGACAATTAGTTGTGAGGAGTTCCAAGATCTACATGCTATCATAGAATTGAATGAATCCCCTACAATAAGAAAGAGATGAAAAGGGGAAACTGTTCATAAGGGCCTTAACCCTTAGACAACTAGCATTACAAATGAATGAAGAACAATAAAGAGGACATAAGAGGTGGAGACAAAAACTCATTGTATAGAATTAGAAGATACATTTAAATACATTGTTGCTGCATGAGGGCCATCTTCCCATATGATAATTGATCCTATTGGGATAGATATTGCAAAACCATCAACAGAAAAATTAAAGAGGAAGAAACCTAGAGCAGGGATGAGGGCACGTGTAAGAAAAAAAGCACAAAATACTTCACAAATCCCTCCACCATAAATGCTAAATATGGAGGAAATCCAAGAACCTACTAGCATAGAAGCCACTAATATAGATAAGAAATATTTGTTGGAAAACCTTGAGGAGGGAAAATATGAAATCAACAAGTGGAGGGATATAGAAGGATCTAGCATGGAAGAAACTATCTTCTTGGAAACAAATAAGCATGTAGTCTCTTCTTTGCGAGAAAAAAATTAAATTTTGAAGATGCAACACCTAAACACAATCAAACATTTAGAGAATGAAATTTTAGCCTTAAGAGAAGAATTAGGAAGAAAATAGGAGAAGACTAATAGTAAGGTTGAAAAGATTTTGATTTTAGAGAGATCAATCGTTAATACAATAGAGTTTATAGAAGAGATGGTGTCCTACATACCTTTGGAAATAACTTATGCATTGTATTTGAGAGAACAGTGGTACTATTTCTAGTTGTATAGAATTGCTAGATATTTTCCTTTTCAAATGGATAACCAAAAAGACTTTACAGAGGTATATCATAAATTTCATGATGAGGAAAGGAACATATTATGTGCGTTCTATTGACATAATTATGATCTCCCTTGCCCACAAAATGCTCTCCCAATCCTTATGTGGGAGATGTACGATTGAGCACATTATGTTCTATTATATAAAATGATGAAAGTAGAGCTATATAGGTTCAAATATACAAGAAAGAGGAAGTTACCATGTGTTTGTGGGTTAAAGTTGAAAGTGATAATCCCAAAGATGTATTGAGAAACCATGCTCAAATGGTTTTAGATGTGAAGTTAATCCCAGTTCTAAAGGAAATACATCGTGAGGCCATAGTTCAATATCAAAAGATCATGAGGGCTTCAAGGGATAGATTGTTCTAAATGTCCCAATCATGGTGGGAGGAACTAACTCTTTCACTCAAAATAGTAGAACCTCACTCCCTAAAAAACATAAAGGTTGCTTCACATAGATCACAAATGCATGTGGACACTCTCAGAAAGATGAATTTGAATTGGATTGACCTAAGATTTATATTCTTTCTTCTCTTTCTCACAACATCATGGAAATCCATGGAGAAGAAGAGATGGAGTGTAGTGGAAAGGAAGGTAAGATACCATAGTATATTCCATCACACATGTTAGGGCATATGGCCTTAGAGAGGTATGTGTTGGATTATTGAGAGGTGGGGGGGGGTGAATCAATAATAGAGAAATTTAATCCTTTTTAACCATATAATCCAAGTGTTATATCAATGTAGAATTATCATGCAATAACTGCAGATTAAATAAGCATGAACAAATGAACAATCATACATATACACGCCCGCAGGGGTGTAGACCGATTGGCAAGTGCCGTGTAAATGGAAGGAACTATGTAAAATGAGGTCTCAAGGTCGATTCTCACCCCGGTAGGACTATCATGCAATAAATTCCAGATTAAATAAGCATGAACAAATGAACAATCATACATATACACAATACACCAGGGTTTTTACATATGGAAACCCAAAGTGGGAGAAAACACAGAATGTGTTTTCTTTATGTCTTGAAGAATTACATTCATTGGAAGGAACCAACTTCCTTTATTCCAGTTGCAACTGGAAGGGAGCTCCAAACCCCTGTTTCTCAGGGTTGCCAACCTGAGGGAAGATCCAACTCCCCTCTATTCTCTAGCCACAACCAAAATGAGGCTACAACCCCCTATGTTATCCGACTACAAACCACCTGTCCTTGCCCTTCCAACCACCCTAAAGTAGAAGTAGAATGATGGAAATCCAATTGTCACACTATCACTGTGAGATATAAGGCTGTAAAACCTATACCAATAAACTTGAACCATGAATTAACCATGCATCAACCTATACCAAACAACTTGTAATCAACCTGTAACATAAACAAGTGTATCCAACCATATACCAAGTATGTACCAATACATGTCAACTACTCATCAACTATGACTTACTCCGTGCCGATAAACAACATCATCAACTGTACACCCCATGTATGTGCCAATTCATCAACTACTTGTCTCAACCATGTACCCAACATGTACCTTAACCAAAAGCCCCCTTATCAATTTCATCATCCAAAACATGATTTGTAACTCTGTAATAGGTTCTGGTGTATGATCACATACCTGCAAACCTTCCTTAACTTTCACAATAAGAGACTAGCATTTTCATCAAAAATTTTCTTTAATCTCACATGACATAGTTTGGGATTAGTCAACAACCTAACTTGAAATAAACATAACCATGTACCTATAATGAATAAAGATCTGAAAATAGGTACACAATGTTCTTCAGTTTGTTTTATACACCTCCTAGTGTCACTACTTTGAACCTCTCAGAAAAGGTTATGGTAGCAAAATGGCATACCTTGTTAAATTTTGTCTTATTCTAGAGAGAAACCTGAATATTTGTTGAATGGATATGAAAATGTTACACAAATAATTATAGACTGCACTCTAAATCCAACACATTTGGTCTTACTAAATTTGACTATTATGAAGAACTTATGACATTTTTACTGAAACACTTGTTTTAGACTTTCATTTCTGGATCTGCCACAAACCCTATTTTCCACAAAGTGTAACTCAAAAATACAAATCCACCCAAAAGCTAAAATGTTTACCAAAGATACTTGGATATGGTTTCCCTCAATCGCCTATCAATTCCTTTCCTTGTTTGAATCATTCTAGAAAAAATTTATCAAAATAGTTGGTTCAACCGTAGGATGTGGAGTGATAGGTGTGTTTGTCTAGTGAATGCCTCTCTCTAGTCTCACCTCCCGCATCTTTGTTTCCCATAATCTGACCGGGGCGGGTTATTCTTCTCACTCATCCGCTAGGTGTTTTGGAGTTACTTGTTGAAATTTCTCTTTGTTTATGTCCTGGATCCTCTTCATCTTCCCCTTCTTTTTCATCTCTTTTTGTTTCTTCTTCGTAAAGTTGTTCCATTGATTCATTTTCTTCTTCCCTTTAATTCTTGTCTTCCTATTTCATCAATTGTTACATTGATGCTTCCAACTTCACTTCTTGCTCAAATCTTAGGTTGTAACATCTTGTATTCTTCTCTCCTTGTACTTCTTGAGTAAACTAACAAGTACCTCTTCCTTTGTCCACACACGAGAGTCAAACTTTACCATTCTCCATCTTTCATCTTCTTTGATGTAGCATTTGCTTCCAAACTCTTAAGTGATTTACATTTGTCATTCTCCTTTCCATAGCTCATAAGGATTTTTTTCGCGTTTTCTCAGTATTATCACTGCTTTTGAATGTGAACTGCTGTATGCACTACCCGTATCGTAAAAATATCTCACACTCTTTTGAATATTAGCACATTCAAGCCATTTCTTGTACCGCTGTGTTCTTTCTTTCAACAACTCCATTTTGTTGAGAGGTGTCCTAGCGACGGAGAAATTCCTTTTTATTCCATGACTACCACAGTAGTCCATAAATTCCTTTTAGTGAACTCTCCTCCATTATCAAATCTCAAGCATTTGAATCCATTTCTCATTTTCAACCATTTCCTCACAGAGCATCTTGAAGTTTTCAAAAGCTTCCTCACTTCTATTCTCTGAGAAAAAATTGTGATAATTTTGTATAATCATCAACCACACAACATAAAGCATTTCACCTTTAAGCCCTTTGTTGTAGTTGGTCCAATCCAAATGGGTGATGCACAATTTTTAGTGGTCTCTGTCGCTGAATATCTCTTTGATTTGAACTTGGTCTTGTTTGTTTTCTCCTTTGTTGAGAATGCTTGCATAAAGTGTAGGTTAGTTTCATGATCCAGGGAATTCTCCATTTTTCTCTTTTGTTGAATTTGAAAGGGTTATCAAAATGTATGTGACCCATTTCTTTGTGCCATAGCCAACTTCCATCTCCCTTTCCTAGACAACACTTTTCATTTCCAATTTCACTTAACACATATATGTTGTTTTAGGTTCTCACGCCTATAGCAATCAATTTTACTCGACCTTATTTCTATTATTCCCAGACTCCTTTGTGAATCAAAAGTAAATTTATGACCTTGGTCACACATTTGACTCAAACTTAGAAATGATTATGTTTCATATCTTCTACTAGTAGAACATTTTTTCCTTTGTATTCTTGTTCCCACTCTTGACTATGCATTTTCCAATGATTTTGGTTGAATCATCATTTCCTCAAGGAGACTCCATCCATCTCTTTCCTCTTCATAATGTAAGAAACCCTGCTCTATCACTGTCATGTGTTTTGAAAACCCAATGTCAACATACCAACCAAATTTATTCTGCTTAGCTTGTAGAGAAAGTGTACATTCTTCATTACTATAATCGATCCTGCTTTCTTATCTAAGTCCTTTTATGAGGTTCATGTCTCTAACTGTTCTTATTATGTTGTGGTTCTCTCAGCGTGGACTATCATTCTACAATTCGCCATTCCGTTCAAAAATTATATTTGTAACATTCTCATATTCTCTACCAATTGTTATATTTTGAACGTGGTTGAGGAGCACCCTATTTTGTAGGAGAATATTATTTAGGTGGAGAATATTCTCTAGAGAATATTCTCATTTAAGGATGTGTTCTCAACATTGGACCATTATCAAACTTAGGTACAATTCTAGGTGAGTGTGTAATATTTCAAACTCTAAACACTATTGTGGTGTGTACATGATGAATAACAATGCAAAACCAAGGCCATGTTAGGTACCCATCATACAATGTATATAAAAATGAAACATTGAAAATGTGAGGAAAGAGGGAAAACCCCATGGGAAAACCACCCTCAAGATACAATGCATAAGAACAAAAAATTAAAATGAGAAGGAACAAAAAGGTAGTTGCTAAGAAACCATGTTGTTCACTCCAAGAAGACCTCGCGAACCGTGTGAGTTTGTGCTCAATAAATATTTTTGAAGATGTAGATGTCTACACTGATCTGATGAAGTAGATGCACCAATGATATGTACACACTTATCCAAATTCTCTTTTTGCAATGAAAAAGATCCAAATGAAATTTGGATCTTCTTCAAAAATCTCTTGCGGCTGTTTCTAAAAAAATGTTGAAATTTTGTTGATTTTAAAATGCTCATAACTTCACTGAACCTTCAAAACCTAATGTTTTTTTTTTAAATTAGGTATTTTTCCAAGAGGAATTAAAATATACAATTTGTTTCAGCAAATTCTAGTCAAAAATGTCATAATTGAATCTGATGTAATGCACCTTTTGGCTCTTGAGATGCATGCATGGCACATGAAAAATATTATGCATGTGACTCTTGAGATGAATGCATGATATATCAAGCATGAATTTCAAAAACAAATCTGAAATGGAGTAGACATCATCCTAACAATGGAACAAAAATTTGTGTAGATACTTGCATAGAAGGCTCTTCAGACTAAGAGGCTTGATCTTCTAATGGATTCTCTTATGGATCTATCTTTTCAATATCCCGTGATGTATTTATAATATTCTTTATTCCTGAATAGACCCTCCAATCTGATCCATAATTCATTTGTATTTGATTCGCTAGTGGATTCATCATATATACTTGATGGAGAATTTCGAGAGAAACAAAATAGAGGATACATATTATGGCCATATCTTATTTATTGATAAAGTTGGTTTTCTCATCGGTGGAATCATGATATACATCCATTGCCATGGTTATTTAGTACAATCCTCTACATCTAAGAATAAGAATAATTTTTGGCTTCCACTTCAAATAGTTATGATGTGTGAGAAGTATTGCCTGCGAATAATCCATCTTTTATGCATTCTTCAATCTTCGCATTTCTGTAAATAAAGTGTTACAGTGCCTTCTTCCTAGTATCCCTGTGGATATGATACCATGTAAATGTGGTGAGTACCTGCACAAAATATCTAGCTAAAGAGAATGTAAAACACATCTTGCAAAAGTGAGAAGATGAGAAAAATTGGAGAGAAAATAGTATAATTGTATTAACCAAATGAATTAATAATAATTTACACATGATATACTCTATATAACTCAAATAGTGTGCACTAAAGCAGAATCCAATGTTCCATAGTGGTAGTCTAGAGTCATATGGACACACATGTAGATAATGTAGGTTACTGCCACCTAGTCCCTCGCTAATCCATCATAGTTCTTCGCTAACCGAAATACACGTGGTGGAAGTGAGAGAAACACATGCAATTGTTACATAAAACCGAGATTTCCATGCATGCGGACTTCCACTAGTCTAACTAAGTGTAACTGACTCTAAAAAAAGAGAACATTCTCCTAGAATGTAGGATAGGTTCCTAAAAAATAGGAGACCCTCAATAATGAATAATAAACAAAGGAAAAACCTTATGAAAAAAATCCTAGGTGTGTGTAATATATCCAACAAAAACCTCTCTTGAGGCATCATGGGATAGATCTTCGCTTGAAACTAGGATTTTTGGAAATTTTTGACCTTTGAAGAAAAAATAGAATACTACACCCTTGAGGTGAAAACCTCTTTGAGACACCTTGTACACCAAATTGAAACCTAAGAAACTAACGATTCGATTAAAAAAGAAAGAAATGATTTTTTTATTCTGACCATTTAAAAGATCCTTGTATATGCTTATCTAACAATCTTTGAATGAAAATTATAGAAGCTATAGGGATCCAACTGCAAATTTCAAGGATGAAAACAAACACACTTCATCAACATACTTATATACTCCACAACTAAAATGATCTCTCTTCAAATTTTAGGCTAAAGTTAATCCTACAAAGATTGATACAACTACATCCAAGGCATGATATTTTCTGAAATAATTTCAAACATGGATATCATAACAAAAATGGGACCACTCCAACATATTCATATTCATCTGCAAAGTGTCAAAATTCAAGTATCAATGTATAGATCCCTACAAGTCCAAACACAACATAAGAACAACTCTCCAATTCTCTGAGTTTGAGTTACCAAATTACAAGAACACTCGTAGAACTTTATCTCCAAATTCACGTCTATTTTAACGTATAACTAGCAAAGGATTACTACCACAATGAAATCCAAAGTTGTGATCAAGCATTCCACTCAATACTTGATCTAGTATACCAAACAAGGATTGATGATTGTACAAAATTGATGGTCTAAATACCTACAATACATTTTACTACATACTTAAAGACCTATAGCCATAATACAAGATTACTAACAATATGCTACATACTTGGAGATCTACAAGCCGACTACAATTTCATTGTTAGACTCCTACCAACTTCTATACCTAGAGGTATGTCACACCACAATTTTGATACATGTTCCTACATACTTTTATACCTACATGTATGTTGTGTCATAGTTTTCCTACACAATGTTACAGACTTTAACACCTACAACAAGCTACATTATTCCACATTTCTAATTGCAAGGGTTAACTACATGGAAGGGATTCGCTACAAGATTTTAATGAGAAGCATTTCAATCTTCTACATAAATTATTGTCAAAAGAACCTCGATTGGCATAATCATTAAACATTATCAAAAGCATAACAGACAAATCAAGTTAACTTACTGCACCCAAAGAACTCATCACATATGATCTCACTTACAAAAGCTATTGGGTATCATTATATTCACTTAAATATTAAGTCATACTTTATTTAAATTCATAATCAATGGTATCCAATGGTTGTTAACATGAATTATTCTAATCCATTTATCAAAACCAACCATCACTTAAATTCAATTTTAAACGTGGTCATTTGAACTTGAGTTGGGAAGGGGAGGGGAGAAGTGTGATACTCATACATGAAGTTGATCCACACTGATCCATACTCATAATGATAATAATCAAATCATATCGACATGTAAGGGAGGTGACCAGTGGTACTTTTAAGGATTAAAATATTATACCTATGTATAGCATTCTAGGAAACCATTTTGGTCTGAAAAAAAATACATATAGATATAGGCGAATATTCAATAAAAGACATCATTTACTATTAAAACTTGTAAAATTTTGGAAAAAATTATCAATTTTAATTCATGTTTATGTAAAAAAAAGGATTTCTTAACAAATTAGGAATAATGTTTTTTTAGAAAATACCAAAAATAACCAATTAGCAAAATTTCACCCCTAAAAAAATACATTCTTCCATGGAGTTGAGTTACTATCAATACAAAGCAAGTAATCATCAATTTGTGGTAAACTAGTAGATGACAAGATGATAACAATATATGAACAATTTCAAAAAAAATTGAACAACACATTTCAAGCTCATAAATTATTTATTATCCTCCATATCGGGTGACTATAGTATATGCTCAATCCCTCAATCAGTGATCAACAAGTGAACCTAGCAGAAAATAAAGGGGATTTGTTGATTCATAGCCATAGTAGAAAGTAAAGGGATCACATTGTGTTGCTTCAAGACCTAATCTAGTCATTTATCATCCAAATGACACTAAAGATGGATTCAAGATCTCGTCAAGTGAAACCATAACAATAGGCAGAGGCAAGTTTGTTTCTTTAGGGGCATATTTTGATTGTTCTATAGAATCATGTATTTGATTTTTTTATAAGAAAGTGAAACTATGAGTTATATAGATATTGAGAGTAGATATTACAACCCTATCAAGCATAAGTGCATTAACCTTAAAGGATTAGAAAAACTAAATTCAAGCATGGTGGGAGGATTTAATTGTAGAGAACCAATATAGATGAACCCATTACAAAGTAACCCTTAGGTGGTTGAAGTTTTCAAAAATTTCAATGCTTTGAGTATTGTATAGGATTGTGGGGTTTTTATTATGAATTCAACATGGAATTTTCTCAAGGATTCAGGACTAATTACACTAGGGGATAGTATCATGGATATGTTTCCATGGTCAGAGGACTAGAAGTTCAAGTAGACATAGAGACAAATGCAAGAGCTACAAAGCCACCTTTTGGACAACCTTGGTATAAATATGACAAAATTATATCCCACGAAGCCAAGCATGATTTCCTCTTAGAATATGAGACTATGGAGGACCTAAAGACAGGGGTTAAAAGAAATAGACTACTAGACCATTGGGATGAAATTTCCCTTCACAAGTGAGGGAGGGAACATATTAGTGCATGTTTATCATTTCATATTATTAGGTAAATTAAAGTAATTTTCACAATAAAATCCTGAATAAAACTTGAGCATTCCACATTTTTATTGCAATTCATAAAAGAGATGAGTATCAATCTACAAGGAGGGAATCCAACAACCTCAACCCACCATGGGATTGTAAATCTAGTCATCTATGATTCCCTTACAAGGTAGCCACACAAGATTTCTTGGGATAAATTTTTGACAATTAGTTATGAGGAGTTCCAAGATCTTCATGCTATCATAGAATTGAATGAAACCCCTACAATAAGAAAGAGATGAAAAGGGGAAATTGTTCATAAGGTCCTTAACCCTTAGACAACTAGCATTACAAATGAATGAAGAACAATAAAGAGGACATAAGAGGTGGAGACAAAAACTCATTGTATTGAATTAGAAGATACATTTAAATACATTGTTGCCACATGAGGGCCATCTTCCCATATGATAATTGATCCTATTGGGATAGATATTGCAAAACCATCAACAAGAAAATTAAATAGGAAGAAACCTAGAGCAAGGATGAGGGCACGTGTAAGAAAAAAAGCACAAAATACTTCACAAATCCCTCCACCATAAATGCTAAATATGGAGGAAATCCAAGAACCTACTAGCATAGAAGCCACTAATATAGATAAGATTTGTTAAAACCTTGAGGAGGGAAAATGAAATCAACAAGTTGGAGGGATATAGAAGGATCTTAGCATGGAAGAAACCATCTCTTTGAAACAAATAAGCAGTAGTCTCTTTATGCAGAAAAAATTAAATTTTGAAGATGCAACACCTAAACACAATCAAACATTTAGAGAATAAAATTTTAGCCTTAAGAGAAGAATTAGGAAGAAAATAGGAGAAGACTAATAGTAAGGTTGAAAAGATTTTGATTTTAGAGAGATCAATCGTTAATACAATAGAGTTTATAGAAGAGATGGTGTCCTACATACCTTTGGAAATAATCCATGTCCCAAAACGAGTCCTTTTCAAAACACTTTAAACATGAGGAAAGGAACATATTATGTGCGTTCTATTGACATAATTATGATCTCCCTTGCCCACAAAATGCTCTCCCAATCCTTATGTGGGAGATGTACGATTGAGCACATTATGTTCTATTATATAAAATGATGAAAGTAGAGCTATATAGGTTCAAATATACAAGAAAGAGGAAGTTACCATGTGTTTGTGGGTTAAAGTTGAAAGTGATAATCCCAAAGATGTATTGAGAAACCATGCTCAAATGGTTTTAGATGTGAAGTTAATCCCAGCTCTAAAGGAAATACATCGTGAGGCCATAGTTCAATATCAAAAGATCATGAGGGCTTCAAGGGATAGATTGTTCTAAATGTCCCAATCATGGTGGGAGGAACTAACTCTTGCACTCAAAATAGTAGAATATAACTCCCTAGAAGACATAAAGGTTGTTTCACATAGATCACAAATGCATGTGGACACTCTCAGAAAGATGAATTTGAATTGGATTGACCTAAGATTTATATTCTTTCTTCTCTTTCTCACAACATCATGGAAATCCATGGAGAAGAAGAGATGGAGTGTAGTGGAAAGGAAGGTAAGATACCATAGTATATTCCATCACACATGTTAGGGCATATGGCCTTAGAGAGGTATGTGTTGGATTATTGAGAGGGGGGGTGAACTCAATAATAGAGAAATTTAATCCTTTTAACCATAATCCAAGTGTTATATCAATGGGAATTATCATGTAATAACTGCAGATTAAATAAGCATGAACAAATGAACACCATTACAACACTGCTAGGGTGGTGACCGATCGGGCAAGTAAAATGGAAGGAACTATGTAAAATGAGGTCTCAAAGGGTCGATTCTCACCTCGATGCACTTGAGGGCTAAGCTTATGGGTCGTATATTCCTTAGGGTTGAGGTCGCTAGATTCAAACTGTAGCAATGACATCACTGCTAGCTACCGATTCTGGGGTAAGATTTTACCATTCTCACCCCGATTTACTCGGAGGGCGTGCTTGCGGGCTGTGCGTTTCTCCCTAGGGTTTATAAGGCAGCCGGCAGGATTCGACCCCGTGTCACGCGAGTACGATACTGCCGTTGTTACCGATTCCCCTAGTATATAAAAAATAAAAAATAAAAAATAAAAAAAATAAAAAAAATCATACATATACACAATACACCAGTGTTTTACATGGAAACCCAAAGCGGGAGAAAAACACAAAATGTTTTTTCTTATATGTCTTGAAGAATTACATTCATTGGAAGCACCAACTTACTTTGTTTTCCAGTTGCAACTAGAAGGAGGCTCCAACCCCCTTGTTTCTCAGGCTACAACCTGAGGGAAGCTCCAACTCCCCTATTCTCTAGCTACAACCAAAAGGAGGCTACAACCCCCTGTGTTATCTGACTACAACCACCTGTCCTTGCCCCATCCAACCGCCCTGAAGTAGAAGTAGAACGATGGAACCACTATCACACTATCACTGTGAGATATAGTGTTGTAAACCTATACCAATAAACTTCAACCATGCATCAACCTGTACCAAACAACTTGTAATCAACCTGTACCATAAACAAGTGCATCCAACCATATACCAAGTATGTACCAATCACATGTCAACTACTCATCAACTATGACTTATCAATATGTACCAACATCATAACCTATACACATCATGTATTTGCCAACTCATCAACTACTTGTTTCAACCATGTACCCAACATGTACCTTAACCAAAAGCCCTTATCAATTTCATCATCCAAATATGATTTGTAACTCTGTAATAGACCTCGTGTATATGATCACATACCTGCAAACCTTCCTTAACTTTCACAACAAGAGACTAGCATTTTCATCAAACTTTTCTTTAGTCTCACATGACATAGTTTGGGATTAGTCAACAACCCTAACTTGAAATAATCATAACTATGTACCTGTAATGAATAAAGATCTGAAAATAGTACACAATGTTCTTCAGTTTGTTTTATACAATTCCTCCTGGTGTCACTACTTGGAACCTCTCAGAAAAGGGGTTATAGCAAAAATGGCATACCTTGCTAAATTCTGGCTTATTCTAGAGAGCAACCTGGAATATTTGTTGAATGGATCTGAAAATGTTACACAAAATACTATAGACTGTACTCTAACCAACACATTTGGCCTTACTAAATTTGGATCTGTTATGAAGAACTTATGACATTTTTACTCGAAACACCTGTTTTAGACTAGTTTCAGGACTGGCCACAAACCCTATTTTCCACAAAGTGTAACTCCAAAAATAAAACGACCCAAAAGATAAAATGTTTACCAAAGATACTTGGATATGTTTCCTCAATGGACTATCAATTTCATTGTTTGAATCATTCTAGAAAAAAAATTATTGCGAAAATAGGTTGGTTCAATCGTAGATGTGAGTGATAGGTGTGTTTGTTCTGGTGAATGGATTCTTCTTCTAGTCTCACCTCCTGCGTCTTTGTTTTTGATAATCTGATCTGAAGGATTATTGTTCTGTACTCGTCTACTAGGTGTTTTTGGAGTTATTTGTTGAACTTTCTCTTTTGTTTCTGTCGGATCCTCTTCATCTTCCCCTTCTTTTTCATCTTTTGTTTCTTCTTCGTAAAGTTGTTCCATTGATTCATTTTCTTCTTCCTTTAATTCTTGTCTTCCTATTTCATCAATTGTTATGTTGATGCTTTCCACCACTTTGTTCAATCTTAGGTTGTAACACTTGTATTATTCTCTTGTACTTGAGTAACCAACAAGTACTCCTTTGTCCACACGAGAGTCAAACTTTCCCATTCTGCCATCTTCTCTTTTGATGTAGCATTTGCTTCCAAAAACTCTTAAGTGATTTACATTTGTTGGTCTTCCTTTCCATAGCTCGTAAGGATTTTTTTTTAGTGTTTTTTCTGAGCATTACTCTTTTTTGAATGTGAACTATTGTATGCACTGCCCGTGTCCAAAAAATATCTGTCAATTTTGAATACATTAGCATTATTCGAGCCATTTCTTGTACTGTCATGTTCTTTCTTTCAACAACTCCATTTTGTTGAGGTGTCCTAGCAACGAAGAATTGTCTTTTTATTCCATGACTACTGTAGTAGTCCATAAATTCCTTTGAAGTGAACTCTCCTCCATTATCAAATCTCAAGCATTTGAATCCATTTCATTTTCAACCATTTCCTTGTATATCTTGAAGTTTTCAAAAGCTTCTGACTTATTCTTGAGAAAGAAAATTGTGATCATTCTTGTACAATCATCAACTAATAACATAAAGTATTTCTCACATTTTAAGCCCTTTGTTGTAGTTGGTCCAACTAAATCAGTATGCACAATTTTTAGTGGTCTTGTCGTTGAATATTCCTTTGATTTGAGCTTGGTCTTTGTTTGTTTTCCTTGTTGACAATGCTTGCATAAAGTGCTGGTTGGTTTCGTGATCTAGGGAATTTCTCTGACTGCTTCTCTTTTGCTGACTTTGACAAGGTTATCAAAATGTATGTGACCCATTCTTTTGTGCCATATCCAAATTTCATCTTCCTTTCCTAGACAACACTTTTCATTTCCAATTTCACTTAACACATATATGTTGCTTGAAGTTCTCACAGCTATAGCAATCAATTTTCTTGGACCTTATTTTCTTATCTCGCACTTTTGTGAATCAAAAGTAAATTTATGACCTTGGTCACACATTTGACTCAAACTTAGAAGATTATGTTTCATATCTTCTACTAGTAGAACATTTTTTTCCTTTGTATTCTTGTTCCCAATTTTGACTATGCATTTTCCAATGATTTTGGTTGAATCATCATTTCCGAAGGAGACTGATCCATCTCTTTCCTTTCGTAATGTAAGAAACTTGTCTCTATCACCTGTCATGTGTTTTAAACACCCACTGTCAACATACCAACCACGTTTCTTCTGCTTAGCTTGTAGAGAAAATGTGTATTCGTCATTGCTATACTGATCCTGCTTTCTTATCCATGTCCTTTTCTTAGGTTCATGTCTGTGACTATTGTTATTATGTTGTGGTTCTCTAGGAGGGACTATCATTCTACAATCTTTGGCCATGTGTCCAAAATTGTTATATTTGTAACATTCCACTTCAATGCTCAAAGATTTAAAAATGTTGTAACTTCTTCTCTGTGTTTCACTAGGCCTTCTTGGATAACCCCTTTGTGTATGACTTTCAAAGTTGTTTTTGTTACTGTTGTAAACTGCAATTCACAGCTTTAGGTACAAAATTATTACATGCAAAACATAAACCAAAAAAGATAGTTTGATACCTGGGAGTTGAAGATGTTCTGAAAGGAGGTACTCTTATAAATTATTCTTCTTCCTGAGGCCTATCTGTCGGTTATTGATTCTGAAATCTGAATCTTCTCAGTGGAGGAGTGTCCCTGTAATCTTCCTTGTATCTTCCTATCCCCCTTGATTGTTTCTGCAAAGATTTTTGCATATGTTTCTTGCTTTGTTGTTTTGGAGCTTGATCCTTTTTCTGTCTAATTGTATCCAAGTCCGGACTTGTCATGATGAGATTTTTGATTGTTGATATTGTCATCCAAAACTTTTGAGTTGTTTTGCATATTTTTCTTTTGAAGATCCTTTCTTAATGTGACAATCTCTGCTTCCAAATTTCCACTGATCTTGTCTTTTTCTTCTAGTTGTTCTTTGAGTGCTTCTTCAATTATTTTATCTTATTCTATTTGAACCTTTAAATTTGTGATCATTTGTTCTAGTTCTTGAGTGTCTTCTTTCTTGTCTAGTTTTGCTTGTAGTTTCTTGTTTTTCTTTTTTTCTCTTTTGATAACTTCTATGGCACACATTAACTCCTCTCAGTAGTCAAATTTTGCCTCTTCAATTTCTTCTTTGGATTCTTCATATTCTTCTTCAGATTCTTCAGATTCTTCTTCGGAGTCTTCTTTATCAGAGTCTTCTACTGCCATGAATAGAACTCTTTCTGTCTCACTGTCACTGACTTCATCTTCATCTGATGATGAGATGTCTTCTTTGGTGCATAATCTTTTCTTGAAAACTTTATGTGTGGTTATTTTGCCTTTATATGTTTGTTTTCCTTTTGAGTAACCTTCATCATTTCTCTTTTTCTTATAAGGAAATTTGTTAGCAAAATGACCAATACCATCACAATTAAAACAAATGAAATGAAGCTTACCTCTATACCTACCATCGGTTCCCTTGTTTAGTGTTTTGACAAAGTTGGCCACTTCTTCATCATCTTTCGAGACGTCACTGTTGTTGCTATGTTCTTTTTTTTTCTTCCCTTTTTCTTTGATTTTTTGGATGCTTTGAAGGTTGCTTCTTTTATATCTGGATTTTCCTGTTCATTCCTCATTTCATATGCTGTGAAGATTCCATGTAATTTTTCCATGCTTATTGAGTTTAGATCTAATCTTTATTCTAGTGTTGATATCTTAGCATCAAGTCTCATAGTAAGAGATCTTAGTAGTTTTTGAACAATTACAGATTATTTGATTTCTTCTCCCAATCCTATGATTGCATTTATTGTTTCATCAACTCGTAAAAAGTTAGCTGCAATATTCTCATCGTCCTTCATCTTAAGTTGTTTGAACTGACCTTTGTAAGTTTGAAGCTTTATTGCTTTGACTTTTGAATCTCCTTCATAAATATTTTGAATTTTGTCCCAAATCTCTTTAGCGGATTTACAATATGGAACTTTGATGAATAGTGTTTCACTAAGACCATTCAAAAGTGCATTTTTGGCTTTGGAATTATTCCAACCGAATTTCATTGCTTTATCATTTGTTGACGGAACTGCTGGTGTTGTGTATCCATCTACAATCGATTGCCAAATTTCAAATCCATGTGCATGTATATATGTTTTCATCTTTATGCTCCAAAATGCATACTTTTGTCCATTGAACTGTGGTATTCCATTTTTATACAAGTTGTTGCTCTCCATGATCTACCTTTCAGTGGTTAAAATGATTTCTAAAGGAACCTGCTCTAATACCAATTGTTGGATTACTGGGAGGGGGGGTGAATCAGTAATAGAGAAATTTAATCCTTTTTAACCATATAATTCAAGTGTTATATCAATGTAGCATTATCATCCAATAACTGCAGAGTAAATAAGCAATGAACAAATGAACAATCATACACATACACAGTACACCAATGTTTTACGTGGAAACCCAAAGCAAGAGAAAACCACATAATGTTTTTTCTTATATGTCTTGAAGAATTACATTCATTGGAAGCACCAACTTCATTTGTTTTCCAGCTGCAACTGGAAGGAGGCTCCAACCCCCTTGTTTCTCAGACTACAACCTGAGGGAAGCTCCAACTCCCCTATTCTTTGGCTACAACCAGAAGGAGGCTACAACCCCCTATGTTCTTCGGCTACAACCGGAAGGTGGCTACAACCACCTATCCTTGCCCCATCCAACCGCCCTAAAGTAGAAGTAGAATGATGGAACCACTGTCACACTATCACTGTGATATATATCGTTGTAAACCTATACCAATCAACCTGAACCATGCATCAATTTGTACCAAACAACCTGTAATCAACTTGTACCATAAACAAGTGCATCCAACCATGTACCAAGTATGTACAAATCATGTGTCAACTAATCATCAACTATGACTCATCAATATGTACCAACATCATCAACTATACACCTCATGTATGTGCCAACTCATCAACTACTTGTCTCAACCATGTACCCAACATGTACCTTAACCAAAATACCTTATCAATTTCATCATCCAAATATGATTTGTAACTTTGTAATAGACCTAGTGTATATGATCACATACCTGCAAACCTTCCTTAACTTTCACAACAAGAGACTAGCATTTTCATCAAACTTTTCTTTAGTCTCACATGACTAGTTTGGGATTAGTCAACAACCCTAACTTGAAATAATCATAACTATGTAACTGTAATGAATAAAAATTTGAAAATAGTACACAATGTTCTCCAATTTGTTTTATGCAATTCCTCCAGGTGTCACTACTTGGAACCTCTCATAAAAAGAGTTATAGCAAAAATGGCATACCTTGTTGAATTCTGGCTTATTCTAGAGAGCGGCCTTGTAGAGAATTCCCCGCATGGAATATTTGTTGAATGGATCTAAAAATGTTACAAAAAATACTACAGAATGTACTCTAACCAACACATTTGGGCTTACTAAATTTGAATCTCTTATGAAGAATTTATGACGTTTTTACTTGAAACACATGTTTTAGACTAGTTTCAGGACTAGCCACAAACTCTATTTTCCACGGAGTGTAACTCCAAAAATACAACAACCCACAAGCTAAAATTTGTACCACAGATAATTGGATATGTTTTCTCAATGTCCTATCGATTTCCCAATCTGAATCATTCTATAAAAAAAATTATTTTGAAAATGGTGAGATGACCTGTAAATAACATACCTTAGAAAGCATCATCAAAAGAATTTATCCTCCCTTGAATTCTGGCCTTCTTTTCTTCACCTTCCCTCTGAAATTCGGCTTAGATGTCCTTTGGTTACCTCAGTCACCTATAGATATTCAATATTCTCAAGTTTGATATAAAATGATAGAGTCTTTCCTATTATTTATACTCTCCAAGTAGCT
This sequence comes from Picea sitchensis, assembly GCA_010110895.2. NCBI lineage: Eukaryota > Viridiplantae > Streptophyta > Pinopsida > Pinales > Pinaceae > Picea > Picea sitchensis. Next base: position 419,710 of record SNQJ01S0000623.1, read on the forward strand.
TCCTTAAGAGCATCTTCTAGGTCACTTTGCCCACTTTCCTTATTTTAGGTTAACCCACTTCTAATTTCTCTATTAAATTTATTATTTAAATAATTTATTTTGTATTCACTTTGAATTATAGTAAACTCATCACTTCACTTTATTATTTACCTTCTAAAATCTCTTAAACCACTTGGACTACTTTGACCTTTTGGGGCTTCTAGATGACATGTGAGGGTCCTCCAACTTCGTAAGGCCATAACTCTCAAACCGTGAGGAGTTATGTAACATTACACATACCGTTAGAAATGGCATAACATGTACTATCCATATAGAATATTATTACCTGCAAATATATAAAAACTCATACCATTATCCATAAAACAAACTTGGGTCCATTACCCAAACCTGGGTTCTCCAACTTCTCATGGCCATAACTCTCTAACCGTGAGGAGTTATGTGATGTTCCACATACCACCGGAAATGGAATGACATGTACTATCCATATAGAATAGTTTTACCTTAAAATATATTAAAACTCATACCATTATACATGAAACAACCTTGGGTCCATTACCCAAACCTTTGTGCTACTGGAATTCACTATCGAACTGTCTTCAAGGGTTGACATCAATGACAACCAACCTTACTTTATAAATGTCCCAAGCATGGTGGGAGGAACTAACTCTTGCACTCAAAATAGTAGAATATAACTCCCTAGAAGACATAAAGGTTGTTTCACATAGATCACAAATGCATGTGGACACTCTCAGGAAGATGAATTTGAATTGGATTGACCGAAGATTTATATTCTTGCTTCTCTTTCTCACAACATCATGGAAATATACAAGTGAAACACACATGAACATGGAGAAGAAGAGATGGAGTGTAGTGGAAATGAAGGTAAGATACCACAATATATTCCATCACACACGTTAGGGCATATGGTCGTAGAGAGGTATGTAGGGAACAACACCCAGTAGAAGATGAGTGATAGCCACCAATTACGGGTTCTTTTTTGTGTGTTTCATAGAGGCATCCAACCCTTCAGTTGGGGGGTAATGATGAACCTTAAGATTATCATCTATTACCAATTATTTTGACATGTATTATCACTATCATCATCATTTAAAAGCCTCAGTGACTAATACTTTTTCAAATATTCTTACTTTAATGGCCAAGTTAGATATTATTGACATACATTTATTTAAATGAATATGTTTTCTTATTTTCAAGAAGTGTATGTTGAACAAAATGGTGTCTTAGTATTTGATTTGATTATAATTTATTGAAATCATAAGCACTAACATTTGATTGGTAGCTTAAGGTTTATTTCATCATACTAGTTTGCAAATCTTGAGGGTAGTCCCATGACCCAAGAGAGATTTGACCCTCTATAAATGCTCCATCTTCAAAACTCCAAGAAAGATTTAATTGAGGGACTAAAAAAAGAGATCATGTCACCACTCATGAAGGTGAATAAAATAGGATACCAACTACATGAGATAACCATTCAATCCGTAGGTGGATTGAACTATTAGAATCTCAACCATATTTTGCACTAGAACTAGATAGAGGAGGAAATAATATTCTTTAAACTCAACTATGTTGGGTGGAAAAGTAAACTAGGTAGACAACCCCAACTAATAAAGGATTCGATGGATGGATTTAGTTAGAGCTCCTCTAGTGCAATTCTAATATTTATATGGCCTATAATAGAAGAGTTAAGTTCCTAGTTGTATTATCATTTTAATTCATTTGTAGTAGACTAGTTTGAACTGTCTTAGAGAGTAGAGTTTCAACAATGTTATCATATATATAATTTTTTAATATCGTGAATAAAAATCAAATTCAATTTTGTTATAATGGTGTTCTATAGGGTTCTATAACTCCCTTGGTTAGGGCCCACTCAAAGTGGGATCATAGAAACCCTTTTTATTCCATTTCCATTTATGTCAACTAGTTTCTTGCATTCTTGTAGATGTCAATTTACCTCCCTAGTAGTTTAGTGTTATCAATATTTATGTTTAAGATACTATTTTTTAATTTGATGCATTTCTTATTATTTCCATTCCTTTTAATGATAGTAATCAATGCTTAGGGTTGTAAGCTTTGCAAATATTTATGAGTGGGATGGTTGTTTCTTTGTTAGTTTCACAAATTCAATATAAAACAATATCTATTTATCTTTATATACTTCCCTCATTTCATTGGAAATGGTATCAATCCCATCTACCTTCCAATAAATGGCATGAAGAGATGTCAATCAAAACCTAGGTTGTGTTAACTAGAGTTAAAGTTGTTGGATTACTAAGAGGGGGGGTGAATCCGTAATAGAGCAATTTAATCCTTTTTAACCATATAATCCAAGTGTTATATCAATGAAGCATTATCATCCAATAACTGCAGGGTAAATAAGCAATGAACAAACATACACATACACAGTACACCAGTGTTTTACGTGGAAACCCAAATCGGAAGAAAACTACATAATGTTTTTTCTTATATGTCTTGAAGAATTACATTCATTGGAAGCACCAACTTCCTTTGTTTTCCAGCTGCAACTGGAAAGAGGCTCCAACCCCCTAGTTTCTCAGGCTACAACCTGAGGGAAGCTCCAACTCCCCAATTCTCTAGCTACAACCAGAAGGAGGCTACAACCCCCTATGTTCTCCGGCTACAATAGGAAGGTGGATACAACCACATGTCCTTGCCCCGTCCTGCCACCTTGAAGTAGAAGTAGAATGATGGAACCACTCTCAACCTGTCACTGTGAGATATACCGTTGTAAACCTGTACCAATAAATATGAACCATCCATCAACCTGTACCTCAAACTGTAATCAACTTGTACCATAAACAAGTGCATCAACCATGCACCAACCTGTACCAAATAACCTGTAATCAACTTGTACCATAAACAAGTGCATCTAACCATGTACCAAGTATGTACCAATCATGTCAACTACTCATCAACTATGACTCATCAATATGTACCAACATCATCAACTATACACCTCATGTATGTGCCAACTCATCAACTACTTGTCTCAACCATGTACTCAACATGTACCTCAACCAAAATCCCTCATCA
>SNQJ01S0000623.1:422791-450366 GCA_010110895.2 Picea sitchensis
GCCTTGCCTCTTATTTATACTCTCCAAGTAGCTTCCTTAAAAACATCTTCTAGGTCACTTGGCCCCACTTTCCTTATTTTAGGGTTAACCCACTTCTAATTTCTCCATTAAATTTATTATTGAAATATTTTATTTTTTATTCACTTTGAATTATAATACACTCATTACTTCACTTTATTATTTACTTTTTAAAATCTCTTAAACCACTTTAACTACTTTGACCTTTTGGGGATTCTAGATGACATATGAGGGTCCTCCAACTTCATAAGGCCATAACTCTCAAACCGTGAGGAGTTATGTGATGTTCCACATACCACCATAAATGGAATGACATGTACTATCCATATAGAATAGTATTATCTGAAAATATATCATAACTCATACCATTATCCATCAAACAAATTTAGGTCCATTACCCAAACTTGGGGTCTCCAACTTCCCATGGCCATAACTCTCTAACCGTGAGGAGTTATGTGACATTACACATACCATCGGAAATGGAATGACAAACAATATCCATCTAGGATAGTTTATCTGACAAATTCATTGTCCTTCATCTCATTATTCCACAATTAAGCATGGGTTCTCTTACTCCGCAAAGCGTCTTCCCGTGAGGGCTTTCACCATAAGGGGACCACTTTGGAGTTCATCCATCTTTACTTCTTATCAACCATGACAAGACAATAATGAGTCATCTTTAGATCAAACAATATTGGGTCCATTACCCAAACCTTTGTGCTGTGGGGCTTTCTTCAAGGGTTTACATCAATGACAACCAACCTTAATCAACAAGAGTGGTTTTCATTAACATCCCATGATTGATTATTTATAACTATAATAGAACATTAGGACATTTTTTTACTTCAATTTTAGTAGATTAGACCTCTATAGTTTTTCACATATAGTTCCAGCACCTCCTAAGTTTGCACGATCCTTGGATGATAATTAAAGTGAGTTATGAAGTTAAGTGTTCTATTGATGTAATTATGTTTCCCAACAATAAATTGGGTATTTGAAATCATATTGAAGAACACTAATAATAAATACTACAAATGACTATAGAATCATTGAATTACGTTAAATGAACAAGAGTGCAGTTTGCAAAACCTGATGTGAAGAATATTAAGGTAACTACCTAGGAAAATTCGATGGATCTGAATAATATTTTGGAGTAACATCCCATAGAAGAAGAATGAAGATAATTAGGAAGGGAAGAAGATGAATGGAGGAAATAAATAAGGAGGGAAAATAAGGTAATAGTGGTGGGGATAAGAAGGATGGTGGTGGATAGAAGAAGGATGGTGGAGAAAAAAAAAGGTGAAGGAAAGAAAAATATGTCCCTATTCCAAAATATGTTGAATATATGTGCATATATGTGCTCTTAGAGTACTACTAGCATATATGTGATCTAGGTAGGATTGAATCCTCGTGGAAGTAAAAGGTTGTGATTTGAAGATATGAAGGTCCTATCAAGCCCACTAAAATCAAATAAGTTGATAGGGAAATTCTTTAGCATGATTATAGGTTATGTGTTCTATTAACACTATGTGCTTAGCTGAAATGTGAATCATAGTTGTTTTTCTTCTTCAATGTAGTGTATTAGCTTGAACTTTGAAAACAAAAAGGGTGAAGGTGAGGAAAATGAGTTCTTATTCCTATATATGTCAAGTATGTTAATCCTTCTTAGCACTTCAATGATGAAAACTTAAATTCCTTCTCTATAATGTAACTCTCTTAGAGTACTATTAGTAAATATGTGTTCTAGGCAAGCTTGAATCCTTGTGGAACTGAAAGGTTGAAGACAAGAAAAATAAGTGCCTATTCCTAAATGTGTCGAATATTCCTTTTGGAGAAAACAAGAAGGTTGAAAGACAAAAAAAAGAGTCCCTATTCATACAAATGTCAATCATTATCATCCTTCTTAGCACATCAGTGATGAAGATTTAAATTCATTCTCTATAATGTAACTCTCTTAGAGTACCATTAGCATATATGTGTTCTAGGTAGGCCTGAATCCTCATGGAACTAAAAGGTTTCGATTTGAAGATATGAAGGTCATGTCAAGCCCACTAAAATGAAATAAGATAATAGGGTAATCCTTTATCATGAATCTAGGCGAGGTGGTATATCACAACACTATGTACTTAGCAGCAACTTTAATGGTGATTTATTTTATTCTTCAATGTAGTGTATTAGCCTAAACTTTGAAGAGAAGAGATGGGTTACAGGGAGGATGTATGCTCATTGTATGCTTGACTAACAACTTAGTTGCAATTTTGTTTCATGGAGAAATAGTATATTTTATTTTCATGGAGTGAACGGGTTGAGGATAGGAACCCACATTTGAGGTTGAGCTTTCATAACTGTCCCCAACACGATTCTACTTTGCAATATACAAATTGTAAGTGAAAGAAAAAATTTCTTAGCTTGGATTCCAAATCCCACAATTCCCCTCATGGTCAACCAAAAAAAAATTGAAAATGTATAGTTGACTCTAATCCTTACGTTCAATATACTTGTTCACTAATTATAATACAACATTGTCTAACTGTTCTAATTTTTTTCCCTTTTTGTCAGAATTCAGCAACATAAATCTGCATGAAATCATAATTTTATGTTGGTTAAATTGCATTTCTGAATGTAGAAATGGATTCAACGTGTTGAAAAACCCCTGGAGCACTCGGATTACACAGAATTAACCACTCAAATCTGCATATACAATAATATCTGACTGAATTTCGAGCAAATATCCCCGGAAAAGGGAAAAAATGTAGAAGGCTTAGACTATGGCTTATAATAACAACTATGATCCCTTATATCTCTACAAAAGACAAAATTTATATGGATATCATCCCACGTAATAAGGATGGAGACAATTAGGAAGGGGACAAGAAGGATGGGGCAAAGAAAGAAGTTGAATAAAAAGGAAGGTGGTGGTGGTGCAGATAAGAAAGATGGTTATGTGGAGAAGGAGGATAGTCAAGAAAACAAAAAGGGAGGAGGGGATTTTGATAATAAGGGAAGTGATGATTCTAAAGTGATGGTCAACATAAGAAGGGTGAAGGTGAGAAAAATGAAGTACATATTCCTAGATATGACATTGAGTATATATTAATAAGGTCTTATCGATCCCATCAAAATCCAATAAGTTGATAGGGAATAATTCTTTATCATGAAACTAGGCCAGGTGGTATATGACAACACTAGGCACTTAGTAGTAACTTGAATGGTGGTTATGAGCATAGTGTATTAACTTGAAATTTTAAGAGAAGAGATGGGATTTAGAGAGTATGTATGCTTGTTGTTGTAGAGAAATTTTTCTATAGATAGACAAACCCTCTCATTGACCTTATCACAATCAGAGACAGACCATAGAATACATCATTATCTTTTTCCTCCTAGATCTAATTCATACAAGAATATGATGCAAATGAAATAAGAAATAATAACTCACCTTTAAATTGAAGGTTTTCCAATTATATCCATGGAAGAGATCCCTTGAGATCCATCTCCTCTTAAGTTGCTCAACCTGCTCACTTTCACATCAAATGGCCAACAAACCTTTGTTAAATCCTATTTTACAATAATTTACATTTGCATGAAAGTATATCTATTCTAATATCTCAAGTACTACGAGAATCCACCAAAATCCAATCATAAACATAACATTGACAATTAACATAGAATTTGAAGGGGGGGAGGGGGAATAGATCTATATTAAACAAAGAAGATTAAAACACGTGGAATTATTACCTTGAGTCGTGTTTTCCATACTCCTTGCTCCAAGTCCCTGAAATCCTCCTTAGCCACACTCATTTTGTTGAAATAAATGAAGATATTCACCATATTGTGGCAATAAGACAATAGACTCTCTCACCTAGGCTTATCCCCTCACTTGTGTTGATGCCCAACACCCAACAATGATACAAAAATGATTATTAAGGACTCTTACTAAATTTAACCAATCTGAGGATTATTAGAATCTTCTATCATCATGCCCATCCGCTTGATTTGGCCTCCTCTTATAGGAACTTAGAGGAACTTGGAGATAAGTCCATGGCATGTGAACTAGGAAAAAATAGGTCATGCACAAGTTCCTTGCTCAATAATGTATCGTGGCCAACCCATCTCTCCTTGATATCCTCATAATGCTCCAGTTCTAGAACATCTAGGGAGTGTCTATGGGTTAGGAAAACCAATCACCAATCATGACTTATGTATGAGGAAGTTGTGGCTAATTGATCTTCTTCTTGGAAAAAGTGTAGCTAGGCTTTTTTTATAGTGTTTTACAAGCAAATTCCTTGGTACAAGTTATAATTCTAGATTTAATACATCGTTGGATTCTCTTTAAGGCCCATAGTGGTAAATACAAGTGTAATAGATTCCCCCTAATGTGTGAGGTCAAAAGAGGAACCGATGGCAAAAATACATTACCAAAATACATGGAAATGAGTGGCTTAAATAAGGAGGTCGTAGATCAAGGAACTAGGATGTACCTGCAAATAGATGTCAACCAAGCATATATATAGATCATCCCCAAGGTAGGAAATCACATGCTCACATGTGTGAAAAAGCATGGTCACCAACACAATACACTATAGATCCATGAAATATATGGAAAACCATGGCCACAAAAAAGTACACAGTGGATCCATGTCATATAATAGATCATAGCCACGAGAAAATATTATGTGGATCTATGTCACAATATACATCAAGAAGACACATAAAACAAATGAGAGTGTCAATATGGTCTTCAAAGTACTCATTCAGTAGTGATATAATATCATGTAGCTTGGGAAGGGTGGCATAAATGGATCATGCCCCTCAACCCAAGGTATACAATCCAACCCCATCGATTGTATGAATATACATCATGAAAATAAATGAGCTTATGTCAAGCATGGTAGAAACTATTTGATTACTAGTCATTGATGAATACCATTAATAAACATGAGGGGACCCACTAATAATGAAAATGGACCCCAAGGTACCTAGTACAATCTAGTGAGTGTGAATAGAGAATTTGATGTTGAACACTTGTAGAATCGATCGATTAGGGGTCAATTATGGGTTTCAATTATGTAAATCCACTATCAATTGTGACGAATCCTACCACTGATGACTGCAAGTTCCAAGGTGTTATATGGTTTCTAGATACTGTTGGTGCAAAATTGAGACCATGGTTCTCGGAGGTTACAAACAAAGGATACCATTGTAGTCTAGGAGCGTTGGCATATTCAACCTTCCACAAGGAAAGGATATCTCACTCGAAGCACAACCAAGATTTGTGTGGTGAAATGAGTCAAAGAGAGTGCATCATCGGATTTAACCTAACCATGTCTAGATTCATACATCATTATGCAAAGACATACATAGGCAGTGATTAAATGTTAAACACACATGACAAAAGTAATTGTGCAGCATAGAAACCATAGATTCATACACAGTAAAACAGAATTGTAGGGCCCAAATAATATTTTGTATTAGCAACACCTCAAAATAGTCATACAATGAGTACATATCTCATACAATGGCCTACATAGTGAAATCCCCTCTCTGATACTCATTACATACTCTACCTTGTTGCGCAAGCATAATAACATTCACAACCCCTTACAATAGCTTATCGAGACTGAATCAATAACAACAATGATAATAGTAACCCATAGTAACCCTTTTCCCATTACATAGATCCATATTTATAGTTTTTCCTTGGGCGATTATTGAATTCTTGATTTTGTTGTCTTTACAGCTTTTTCCTTACTTATGCTCGAAGCTATTCGCTCTTTCCACTACTCGTCCAACTGGCACATGATGATTTTTGGATGTTTTCACTGCTCGCACACTTTTAGTTATCTTTCCACGCGTCTAACTATTTCCTTCCACTTCAAGTCTTTCACTGACATGTTGTGCTTTCCGTAAAAAAATAGAATTTCCCAAAATCTACATTCCTCAAAAAAGAACAGCCCAACAAGCCCTGACAACAATGTTTGACTCATCCAAAGTCAACCTTCCACTTCCTTCTCATGACCTTCTATAAATAGAGGGCCCAAATCTAGCACAATTGTGAGGGCCTGTTGGCAGAAGTTGTCATAGTGCTCCACACGATCCTACCATTTTCCTGCCAAAATCGATGCTCTCACAAAAATATTATGTGTTGCTGTCACATTGGGTTCTTCAGGTTGGGTAGATAGTAGTGTAGTCCATTTAGAATCTGCAATTGAATCGATATGGTTCATCTGTATATACTCGGCTTGCACCCCAGGATGGAAGTCTCAGAGCTCTTTTTTGGTTGCCCGAGTAGACTCATCCAGAGCATCCAGACTTTTGTCCACAACTTAGATCTCTGCAAATTTAGTTGTCTCTTCAAATGGGTCACTGATAGCTTGGGCTTCTATGTTCATGTGTTTGAGTTAGGCGTGAAAATCTTCGAATGGCTTACTTCAACGTTCCAACAAGTCGACCCAGTCGTTGACCATGGAAAAAAGTTGGTGACATTCATCTACACATGCATGAAGAGAGGACTGGATGATATTCCCCTCCATGACTTCCTATGTGATATTCTACATCATCTCTTGGGGATGCTCCTTTTCTTTAAATTTGATTGCAGCCATATCTTGTTGGAGGTTTTCAGTCCTCCCATCCAGTTGTGACCAGACATCAATGATGAGCTCAAGTCATTACGTAGGTGCAACTGGGGTGATGTCCTCAGGTAGCTCAGGAGAAACCTATCTAAAAGTAGGCCAAACTTGGAGAAACTTTTCAAAAACTACTGCAATATCATACTCAACCTATGTTCACAACCCCTACTCATGATCATGTGTTGAAGTGACCACAATTATGGCTTGACGTAGATTTTTTGAATGTTTTATAAGTTATTCATTCATTTTCTCTACAGTGAGAAGTATCTACTCAAGCTGATCTATGGATGCTCGCATAAGAGTCATGAGTTGTGGTGTAGACCATGTCGCAATCTCACCAATGGTGAGAACGGATCCAAGGAAAATCGTGAATCCAGTGGTTGGCCACTAGAGACAGAACGCTCATACATGCTAAGGGTACCAACACCATCAGGACTAGGTAAAGTGGTACAAAGGTTGCGAGCAATCCAATCATAGACCTCTAGAGGAAGTGTCCCAATGACGTCGGTGCACTCGAGGCACAATTCCAAGATGGTGTGGCACTATTGTGGATCCTGCAACAACGAATCAATCTATTCCTTGAATGAACTTGTGTTATGCATAGAGTGGGTGTCCTCCTGGGTGTCCATCATGTCAATGTGAGGATCTAGACCCATCTTCTCTAGCACCTATAGTACCTTTTATGATTCGGGTTTGGGATTATTCTCAGGTGGGGTGTGTAGTGGAACATGAACCTGTGAATTGTTAGGGAAGGGGGATTGTGGTTCATGTAGCCTTCATGAAAAGGGTAGTAGACATAGGTTTAGGAGTGTCTATATGGGTGTGGTGAGGGGAAAATGTAGTGGCGGAAGGAGTTTGTGCAACCAAAGTAAGTGGTTGACGAGGGATATCCTCTGTGACGAAATTGGGTTGTGTATTGACTGGTGGGTCGTCGATAATAGTGATGATGGGAACAAAATAGGGGATGGGGGTGGTGGTGTGAATTGGTGGCATGAGTGAAGAAATGGGAGTGGAACCGGTGATGTGGGGTTCAAGAGTGGATTTAGATGGAGACTCAGACCATATTTTCTTGCGAGGAAAAGCAGTAGCAAAGGCTTCATGGAGCTGCTTACTAGAAATAGTGGCATCATCTGGAATGGACGGGAATGGTAGCGGAACTAATTGGGGTAGTGACTCTTCTTCTCCTTCGTCCTATTTGTCATCTGATGCTAGGGGCATCCATTCTCTCTTTGATGCAGTCGTGCTTGGGCTTACACCATTGGTGTGTAATGGAACCGACCATTGTGATATCACGGGCATCGCATATGAGATGCATGATCTCTTTTGTTCTCTGATAACCCCAGGCCATGCAGTGACCTCCTTGTCCAAAATTTCCTTATCCAGATAAAAAGGCAAAGGAGGGGTGTGAAAAATGGATGGAGCCGCACCTAAGGGCATAAAAAAAGTAAATTCATAATTCATATTGAACCAATTATTATGGGTGTGTCGATTGAGCAGTGCCTACAAAATCATTGAGTGCTATGTGGTTGAAATAAGGTCGTTGTTACATTGCATAAATGTAGTGTTGTGGTATTTCGAGTGAGTGGAAGCAGTGTGACTATGCTTGGGGTCGAAGAGATTGACGATACGACTTTCGAGAGCGTGGGAGAGGCTTTGATCTTGATGCGAACGCCACATCTACATAGAAAACACAACCAACATGTAGCCATATAGAAATTTCATGGCCTAATCATGCACATCGGTGCAGGCTTGCAACATTTCTGTGAGCAAGTATTTACACCAATTCAAAGGTGCTCCATTTTTTCTAAACTCAGCTACTGTTATTGTGTCACGTGTGCACTCGCCTCATGACTAGTTCTTCATGACCTTGCCTACAATTATATAGCAGGCACAATGGACATTCTAATCGTTTATTTGGTCAATGTGTGCTCCATGACCTCCTCTCCTAGTGCCATATTTGTCATAGAGACTAATATCACCCTTTTTGCGACCGTTCTTCCATGAGCCTTGGAAGCCTTATGTAACGTCTTTCCCTTCCATGGAGAGATCGGTCAAACTGTGAATATCTTTGACATCGATGGGGTAGGCCTTTTCCAAACATAAAGTCCCATTATGTACTTGGATGATAAGAACTTTGTACATCAGGAAACCTCTTGAGCAACCTCTCTAGTAGTTCTGAACACTAGTAGGTCACACAAGTTTAGCAAGATAGTGTCTTGGAGGGGAATTAAAGAAGGTTTCCACTCCCATTGCAATTCACCAGTCGACAAGGCCGAGAAATCCATGAATGTATGGATATCCATATAGGGGTATTGTGATGCATTTGCAAGGCCAATGTCAAGCAGTTGAGTCTACTCGACCTTTCCATTGAGATCACCCAAAACTTCAACCCTTGGGTTGAAAAATTTCGTTGGAACAACGACTTTGGGAAGGACTCCCCAGTCAAAAGTGTGAACCATCTTGAAAAACTTGCATTGGTAAACAAATAACACTGGAGAGCACAGACGCAGATGTGGGCTCACAGGGTTCTCAAGGGGCTTCAGGACTGGGTATGCAAAGAACTTGAGTAAAACAAGATAACATTGAGTAGTCAGGAAAATACAAGTATATAGGCAACATTCTCAAGGTGACATGACTAGCATTCATTAAGAGATACAACGTGGAGGTAACTTGGAATTAACGTTGGATATGGCCATCGAATGCGACAAGATCTAAGGGGGGAATTTAGGAAATAAATAACATAAGTGAGAACATGGTAGTGGGACAGTCGATTAAACATGAAATTAATTAACGCACCAGGAATCGGAAGAAAAGGTACTGACAATTGTTGGGAGTTAAATGAATCTGACGAGTAATGACGAAATGGTGACAAAAAATGTACCAATGGTAGTTAATGAACGAAGTGTCAGCGACATGGCACAAATTTTGAACTTGGAAGTTACTAAATACAAATAGATTTGATCTGGACCTCCCTGACCACAAAGGTGATATCTAGTCTGGACAAAATGACAATGACAAGTAGACTCAAGGATAAGTGACAATTGGAAACGTCACCATTTTATTGACTGAAAAGGGAAACAACAAAAAAATTGAAAATCCTACCTAATAATTTCACCCCTTGTGACAAGAGTGTTGCAAACCTTTGCTTATTGAGAAAAAATGTAGGGCTTTATGCATGCACCATTCACCCATCCTGGATGAAGAATGCAATCGAGTTGCACGAGTCGGATAGCTCCAGACTCACGAAGTTCTGAAACTATAAAGAGTCCAAGCCAATGAATTTGTAACTTCCTTGAATGTTTTTGGTACTTGTTGTCATATAACAAAAAATGGTCACCCTCTGAAAACGTCTTGGTCTTAATGTGTCTATCATGCCAAGATTTATGTTGATCCTTCTCCACTGTTTGATGAAAATCGACCAAAAATCAAGCTTCGTCCAATGACAACAACTCGACAAACCGTTCTACAACTGACTCGTCATCTATCATGTGAGTAACATGCACAATATATAATCTTGGAGTGATGAACTTAGCAGGGACAACTGCTTCTCTGCCATAAATGATTTGGAATGGAGTATGTCTATGCAGTTTCTTTGCAGTAGTCCTATAATCCCATAATATGGCAAAGAGTTTGGCCTCCCAATCATCTATATTTGTGCAACATACCTTAGTTATTCCTCACTCCAAAATCTTGTTAAAGGCTTCGACTATACTGTTTGATTATGGATGATATGGGCTACTTTTGTGATGTTGAATTAAGAATTCGTGAGTGAGAGTGGGTATAGTCGCATTGATGAAATGTGCACCCTGATCACTGGTCAAGCTTCGAGGGCATCCAAACCAAGTGATGATGTTCTCAAAAATAAATCTTGTTGAAGTATCTGTGCAACAATCCTGGACCGATTCTGCTTTGGCCTAGCGGGTAAGATAGTCGATAGCAGTGATAATATACCTGCCTTTTGAATACTTGGTTGGTGGATTGATCGGTCTTATGAAGTCAACTGTACATTTCTCAAATGCTTCAAGAGCCTGAACATGATGTAAGGGAAACTTGTCTTTGTTTGATGGTTTACCAACTCTCTGACAAACATCACATGCCTTTACGTAATCCTTGGTATCTTTAAAGATAATCAACCACCACAATCTTGCTTGGAGTATCTTTTGGGCATACCTTATGTAATCCTTGGCATATTTAAAGATAATCAACCACCATAGTCTTTCTTGGAGTATCTTTTGGGCAGTTTCCTTCCCTCCGACATGGACTCCCGCAACTTCGTTGTGGCATTCCCATAAGATTTCAAGCCACTCATGATCAAGTACACATCTTCAAAGGATGTTTTCCAATCTCAGTTTATACAATTGGCCTGTAATAAACCGATAGTCAGCAACACGGACCACCATATGCCTCTTATGAGTTGTGTAATACCCATTAGGCATAGTAACCATAGTGAGAAACAATGCAATATCGGAAAGGTAATCAGGGATAGCCTCAATATTGAAAATATCTGCATCTAGGAGCTTATCATCTATAGCTCCAACACTTTCACCTTATTCTAATCAAGATATATGATCAGGGCCAACATTTAATTTTCCTGGCTTGACAATGAATTCGAAGGAAAACTCCTAAAACAACAACAACCATCTACAAATTATGCCTTCTAACACAAGCTTATTAACCAGATATTTCAAAGTGGAATGATCAGTAAAGAATATAAAATGGCCTCCTAAGAGATAATGCATAAATTTTAGCAAAGCATAAACCATAGCCAAACCTTCCCTTTTAGTGGTAGTGTAGTTGTGCTCGGCCTGGGAAAGTTTCCTGTTGGAAAAGTAGATATGATGATCGAGGTTTCTCTGACTAGGTTGTGCAAGGATTGCACCTAAAGAAGTACCAAAAGAATCAATGTGTACATGGAATTCCTCATTCCAATTCGGATATATGAGAATAGGGGCAGTGTTACGAGGAAAATCACTCTATGGCATGGGGTAAACCACAACAGACATAATGATTGCAGAAATCAACTCTAATCCCAAGTATGCTATATAAATAAAAATTCTAACGAGACAAGATAAAGATCCTACCTCGTCTGGACGTTTGATGAAGACCATCATTGAGCATGCAACTCAAATTTTTATACCTACAACTTGTCCTCGACAACCAAGATACACAAGCATATGGTGATAATATATAATGTTAGCATATAAACTAGCATAATCTATTAACATACATGACAAATACGCCCATGGAATAATAATTCAAATATTTTCAAGATATCAATTGGATGAGAAAAGAGTATTTCTATTAAAAAATGATCAAGAGAAGTGTATAAGTGAAAAAAATTTGTCGTCACGTCTCAGAACCGAGAAACTAAGTCCCTTCCAGCTGGGCCTCCACCACTTCAATCCTCCACCAAAGGCAAGCTCATATAAAGGATACAATGAGGTTCTCCATCAAAGAGGGAAGATCTTGGGGGTTGAACAATGTGTTCAGACTTTCAAGGATAAAGGGATGCAAACTTAATGTGGAGTGAAAAATTCTCCAGAGTATCTTTTCTCTCAAAGTTGAATTCTCTCCTCTTCCATACCTTGGATATGGCTCAATTTATAGCCTTCAAATGGAACTGAAGGGTCGATTCGAAACGTTTCTAGTATATGGAAGGTCAATGATCATGGATCTTGTGACGTGAAATGGAAACCCAACACAATTTTTAATTTTGAGCACCAAACTCGATGTACGCGGGTTGTAGTGGTGCAACCTACGTATACGCATGTTGTCTAACTGGTAGGGCGCGCATATGTGGAAAAATATGATTTTTTGGCTCTAGGAAGTACAAAAGGGGACTTCAAGTCTGCATAGAGAAATGGAAAGGCCATCCAAGCAAGTTGCACGGGGTGAGGAAAAATTTACTATAATAGATGCCCCCTAATGTGTGAGGTTATAGGAGTATATGCGATGACCAAAATACATTATATTTCCCAGAAGTGGAGTAATGGAGACTCAGCTGGAAGTGTTAGTTGCTCATGAGAAAATTACAATCCATAATGACTTTGTACACATGGATGTGAATTTGTATTACACTGCAAATCCATGTGGAAATATACCAAATAGTTGTTCATGGCCATGAATAGGCAATACAAAGTAGACACATGCCATAGGCTGTCATAGTCACGAACAAGGCCTAGTGGAAAACCAATCTCAAAATCAATCTGGTTATATCTATATACAATGGAGTACAATATGATCTCCCATGATCACTAAAGTCATATGGGTATTGGTCCAATGGAAACAACTCAGGAAAGTTGCTACTGTAAACTGATGCTCTAGGTCTTCGACACTATCCGACAAAGGTGCAAGTCTACATCATGTGAATATAGGAGTTGAGGTCAAATACAATGAGACTTCATTTGATTATTGGTCATTAAGGTATATCGTTAACAAACATGAGACAAACTATCGATAATGAAAGTAGGTATCAAGGCACCGAGTAAATTCCTACAAGTGTGAATAAAGGTGTTGAGGTCAAACACTTGAAGAATCCATTGATCATGAGACATTGATGTATTCCCAACTATCGATGGCGGGAGGACCTCCCATTGATGACTGCAAGCCTCTAGGTACTCATAGGAATCTAGGTCTCATTTCTAGAATAGATAAGTTGAAGTCGATGGAAGGAGACCCACTGAAAGGAGAGCACTAAGGCATCTCTCACCAGTCAACACAAGGTACAAAGCAATATGTTGAATATTTGGAGGAACTCAGATGAAGAGGATGTTCACAAACAAATGACCATGTGCGTCTTTTGCATGCACCAAATGCAAGTAGTGCATGACAAAGACCCTCTAAATAGAAACCAATAAGGAATATTGTTTACAAAGGCAAGGAGACCACCAATAAGGCTAATGGAATCCAAGACACTGCACAAATCTCAATGTGTGAATATATTTCTTGTCGTCAAACACAAGGGAAACCCCCCAGTCAACGACCAATGAGGAGATGTCGATTGTTGGGTTCAATGTTACCTACCCATAATGAAAGTAGGACCAGGGTGCACGGTAGGACTACAAATTCATGTGACTCTGAGACACATTGAGGGTATGGCCGACATGCAAAGTCAAGAGTTTTGAGAAATGGTCGACACGGGCTTATCCTTTGAACAAGAGCATGAGACATATGGATAACTCAAGAAGCATAGAATCGATGATGAAACTTCGTGATGCAAGAGACATCAAAGAACTCTCCATAAGGACTGGAAGAATAACTAGTCGAAGGAGTAAACTCTAAGTAACGAGCTCAACTTCCTAACGTCATACTAAACGCAAACTTTGGATGACAATGGACTCAAAATTTTGTGCTCTATTCAAAGATGACACAACCACTGCCAATATGATATAATATTATTTTCTCGCCCGTTTTTTTTTTTCATAGGTAAAGAAATGCTATGATAAAAGAGAGGAAACAAGTGTTGTGAGTAAGCAACTAGCTCCAAACAGTGGAACATACCTATGCTCAATGAAAGGAAGGGGCCCACAGGCTACATAGCAAGCATCGAGAGGACCGACACGACAGGTGAGTGTAGAGGAAGTGCAGACATAAGCACAAGATATAACCATGGGTGAAGAAGTTGAGCAGGAGACCGGAATGGATACACAGATGCCTGAAGAATCTGAACAACCAGGAGCCCAAAGAAAGAGAACAACGGAGCAAGTAAGTGGCGCCAAGAAGAAAGCAAAGGCCCACAAGAAACAAATGGAAACGTCACTAACAACAAATGACGTAGAGTTGGTAGCCATGACAATATAAGATCGACAATGAGAAGTATGGGAAAATGCAGAAAACCATCGAGCTTCAATTTTGGAACATGTACAAGAGGTAAAACCTATGCTAGAACAGTTAAGGATCAAGGCAGAACAACAAAAAAAGGAGAAACCGATGCCAGTAAGAGAAGGAGAAACCATCAAAGAAACAATACAAATCACAGTGCAGGGAAGTGTTAACTTTATCATAACACCAGATATGTTGTTCATCGATGAGGAAACAACACAAAAGCCCGTGAAGGATATCAAAACGTTAGACTTGGCGACACCCAAGATACCAACAAAGGAGTTGTATAAGTTATAGGTTAGCATCGTGCAGGAGATTCAGTCCAGAGCAAGGTCTGGCGTGACGAATCTACAAATAACGTAGGAAGAAAATATGTTACTAAAGGAAGGCATCAGTCGGGAAGGGAAGAAGAAAGAGATAACGCAACAAAAAGTGGACCAGATGGAGACCTAGATAGATGCAGTCTTTCAAGCTATCTCAGATGAAACAATATCAGAGGAATCATCCTAGGAGGAGAAGATAACAAAAATATCGCATACTGTACAACAATATAAAGAGAAGATCAAGGAATTGGAGGAGCGTGTAGTACCTATGACTTCCCCAACAGTCCGAGCGCAAAGAGAGCAAGACACGACAACCACTGCAGAAAACATCATGCAGAACATACATAGGGTGACATAACTATTGGAGAAGAGCGACCAGCTATGGACCCAACTATTAGAAGATGGGAGCCTGCAAGAGATGTAAGGAAAGGAAGATAAATTGCATGCAGCAATGGAATATGTTAAGCAATGACAGAGGACAATGTCACTGCTAGAGAAGATTAAGATGGTTGCAGAAATGAAGAACCTTCAGGTAGAAGAAAAAGTAGTGCAGGCACAAAAAATAGCACGACAGGCTCAGTTGGAGCCCCTACAGGAAAAGGCAGAACAATTGGTCATGGAAATCGACGCAACAAAAGAGTGCCTCGAACAGATATGCTTGGAGGGGGATGAGATCTTGAGACCGCTAGTCACTGTGTAGGTGGTCGAAGCCATGACAACAAAGAGCATCCAGGCTCAGGAGCAGTGCCAACGGATAGTAGATAAGTATGAAGCACTGGCACAAGTAGTGGGAGACACGAGAGTCAGGCAGTGACTTAGGACGAGCCACAATGTCAGTGTTGGAGGTATGTTGGGCGCAAGCCAGCTTTGAGGGAAGAGCATGACGAGGGAGGCAGATGCGCATGCAGAAGGACCAACATGTGTAAGGCAGACACACATGCAGTAAAAGCAACACGTGTAAAATAGACGCACATGCAGAAGAGAAAGGCATGTGAGGCACATATGCAAGAAGACCTAGCCAGGATAGGGATAGGGTTTTGGTAAGAGAATGTAATGGATGGTAAGCCAAAAATATGTATAAATAAGTACCTAGGAGTTCTAGGTAAGGGGTTCAAAGTTGGTTGGATGCTAGAATGTTTGAACATTGTTAGTAGTTGTTGTTGCTTAATGCGACTGTAAGTCCGATCTAATTTTGTAAGTTGTTGAGCTGGGAGAGAGATAAAATTAGATATTGAGGGTTAGATCGCAGGCTGAGGAGCCTGGTGCGATCTAGTCCGCCTCATTATAGATCTCAACTTGTTCTGGTGGAGAGTTGTAATGCACACATCGCTATAGTTTTGAACTCGAGATAATAAAAGAGAAGAATAGACAAATCTTTGTGGATGTAGCCCAGGAGGGGTGAACCACGATAAACCCTACGTTATGTGATTGAATGTTATGTATCTTCTTTGATGTTGATGATTAGATGTTAGATAAATGAATGAATGGATTAATTAGATCTGATATTTTACATTCGTGAGTAAGAATAAGAGTATAATAAATCTAGATGTACGAGCTAGTAATATGATGAAGACCAAAGAGGGTGCCTTCACAGATCCCCACTCATTCCCAGGCTGTAAGCACCTGAGCATTGTAGTCACCCCTAAGAACTTTCTCGGGTGAGACTGCATAGTGCATCCTGTGTGTTGTGTTTCCTTTTGGGTTACCAGGAGGGCCGATAGTTTTAAAGAGGGTTTTGTTGGAAACCAAATCAAGACCTGAACCTGGGTCATCCCAAGAATGATAGCCAAGACGAAGTAGAACCCCAACAATAGGCTTGGCTATGAGTTGTCAGTGTGCAACAAGTGGCTAGTATGCTTAGTCATGGGTTGCTTACTGCAATGTGATGATCGATCACCATTGTTCTCAGAGATAGTCACGAGCACAAGGGAAATTGAGGAAAAACTTAGAAAACATAAACAAGATTTGAGGAAAATGAACTTGCATGCACTCAAGACTAATCTATATGCAACATAAAGTCTATAGCATGGATGAAAAAGAGTAAGGAAAACTCCTTAAAAACCAAGGAACAAATCAAATTTCTTCCCCAACAGAGTTGCCAATTCTGTTGTAGAGAAATTCATCTACGAATAGACAAAACCTCTCATTGACCTTATCATAGTCATAGATAGACTGCAGGATAGATCACTATTCTTTTCCTCCTAGATATAATTCATACAAGCATATGATGCAAAGGAAATAAGAAAGAATGGATCACCTTTAACCTGCAGGTTGTCCAATCGTATCTTTGGAAGAGCTCCCTTGAGATCCAGCTCCTAGAAAGTTGATCCATCTTCTCACCTACACATCAAATATCCAACAAACCTTTCTCAAATCCTATGGTATAATAAATTAGATTTGCATGGAATTAGATCAATTATAATATCTCAAGTACTACTATAATCCACCAAAATCCAATCATAAACATAACATTGATGATTAACATAGAATTTGGAGGGGTGAAATAAAATAGATCTATATTAAACAAAGAAGATTACAACAAGTGGAATTATTACCTTGAGTCATGCTTGTTTTACTCCTTGAACTCCTTAGCCACACTCAATTTGTTGGAATAAATGAAGCTATTCACGGTATCACAACAAGAAGACAAGAGACTCTCTCACCTAGGCTTATCCCCTCACTTGTGTTAATGCACAACACCCAAAAATGATAGAAAAATGGTGACATAGGACTCTTACTCAATTTCACCAACATGAGGGTGCATAGACACTTCTATCATCATTCCCATCCCCTTGATTTGGACTCTTCTTATAGGAACTTAGAGGATCTTAGAGATAGGTTCATGGCATGTGAACTAAGAGAAAATAGGTTATGCACAAGTTCCATGCTTAATAATGCATCATGGCCAACTCATCTCTCGTTGCTCTCCTTGTAACTCTCCAATTCTAGAAGATCTAAGGAGTGGTTGTGGGTTTTGTATGGGAAACCAGTGACCGACTGTGACTTATTTATGAGGAACCCACGATCGACCACTCTTCTTCTTGGGAAAAACATGCCCATGCTCTTTTATAGTGTTTTAGCAAATTCCTTAGTACATGTTATAATTTTGGCTTTAATACATCATTGGCTTATCTTCAAGGCCTAGAGTGGAAAATACAAGTGTAACACTTTCCTAAATAAATAATTGCATGTTTGCATCCTCTTGTTTTATATAGTTCCCTTCATAATTACTTTACAATTCTTCAAGTTAGGTTCTATCATTTCCTTCATAGTGACCTTATGATTCCTCATCAGGTTTTGTAGACTACACTCTTGTCAATGATCAATTGGAACTCCTTAGAAGAATGACATCATTTTTTTTGTGCAAATACAACAACAATTTCATAACACATATGTTTTTATCGAATACAATTACACGACATTATCCCAACACTATATATTTATGAATAAAGATGCTAACTCGATGCAAGGTGATGAAAACACAAGATTAAAGTTGCATATAAATAATGCAAAGATGACACAATGATGATGCAAATCGACACAAATATGACATAAAGAAAAGTAACAATTTATTTTTAATGTTTTTAAGGTCGTACGTATGATGCAAAAACTATGCAAAATCCTGTCAAAAGAACACGACACACACCAACAAAAAAATCTGGCTAGAGGAGAATGGTCTATAATGATGCAAATCAATGATGCTATAACCATGTATTCTAGTAGTGAAGTACCCTAATTAATCTACAACCCTAGACAACTAATTAAGAATAAAACTCTAACTAATCCATTGGCTTCCTCTCTTATCTTTTCCCTTTCTCCCCTAGGGTTATTGGTTTTTCCCTAAAACCAAGTGGTAACTTTACTCTCACTTTCATCGTGAAGTTATAAAGGGCATAATATAGTAATCATTATAATTCTTTACATCATTTGATATGAATGAGTTTAACATGTGATGATGATCCCAATTAATACTACTATTTTGTCTTATGGGGGAGCTTTTATATATTCTTTTTCTAAGAAGTTGTAACACTACTATTTGGTCTTATGGGGAGCTTTTATATATTCTTTTTCTAAGAAGTTGTAACACTACTATTTGGTCTATAATGATGCAAATCAATGATGCTATAACCATGTATTCTAGTAGTGAAGTACCCTAATTAATCTACAACCCTAGACAACTAATTAAGAATAAAACTCTAACTAATCTATTGGCATCCTCTCTTATCTTTTCCCTTTTTCCCCTAGGGTTCTTGGTTTTTCCCTAAAACCAAGTGGCAACTTTACTCTCACTGTCATTGTGAAGTTATAAAGGGCATAATATAGTAATCATTATAAATTCTTTACATCATTTGATATGAATGAATTTAACATGTGATGATGATCACAATTAATACTACTATTTGGTCTTATGGGGGAGCTTTTATATATTCTTTTTCTAAGAAGTTGTAACACTACTATTTGGTCTTATGGGGGAGCTTTTATATATTATTTTTCTAAGAAGTTGTTTTGTAACTCATCGTCACTATTTCAGTTTGGAATTGTGTTCTCTATCTATATTTGGCATATTAAGTAGTTATTTCCATATTTTTTTATCTTTTTCAAAAGGAGAAAAAATCACAACTCTATATTATTTAGGTGAAACAAAGCTACATTTTATAAGAGCATATAAATGAAAGAAATAAAAAACATAAATAACACTTGATGTCCAAAAAAATATAGTTCTTAATTATCTCCATGTATATTTCATATATTTAGCATTTACTATATTATTTAGTTTATTTTTAAAGCTACTATGTTTTGAAGTTATTTCTTTTTCAAGAAGTTGAACAAATAATTGATATATAAACATTGAGTTCCACATGTTCTAATAAGTTTATTATCAATTATTTTTCAATTATAATAATTTGTAAACATAATTAATGCCAAATATTATAATACTTAATGCTCTTTTTAAATGTTGTTATTAAAATAAATATGATAACCTTAATATTAAAACAAATATCATAATCTTAATATTAAAATAAATATGATAATCTTAATATTTAATTAAAATAAATCTAATATTTTTTTAATATTTATACATGTTAGATATTCTATAAATACCTCTATTTCTACCATTACATCAACTACAAAAATAATTCCAAACCTAATAGATTAGACATTTTAAACTCAATGTTATTCAATATATCTTTAACAAGGTAATTATCGTGTGAAGTAAACGTGTGAAATGTGAAACCAAAACTACATTGTATGTTACTAACATTCTTTCATGTGAATTTAAAATTAAAACATCATGTTAATTATAAATCTTTTTAATGTTTTTTACTAAAAAAACATTTTTCATATTTTACATAAAAACTGTACCAAATTAAAATATACACATTTAAATGTTTTTACCTTAAAAACCCGTATATTCTCGAAATATATGTTTTTACCTTAAAAACCCGTATATTCTCGAAATATACATAGATTAGTAGAGGGGATATATGTGCCATTTCATATTTTACATAAAACTTATACCAAATTTCATATTTTACATTAAAAACTGTACCAAATTAAAATATACATATTTCATGTTTTTACCTTAAAAACTCGTATAGTCTCGAAATATACATATATTAGTAGAGGGGATATATGTGCCATTCATCCTACTATCCATAACAAGGTAGGCAAGGTCAACAATTGAACTCAACACTTGTAACTTTTAAAATATATGTGGTGATTTTAATTTAATGTACCACTAATTTAAAGACACGTTGGTTTTTCGTTTGAAACACGTTTCTTTTTTAATAAATGTTTAGTTAGGCCATGGTTCATGGTTTATTGGTAAGAGATATAAATGGCGATTTTTATTAAGATGTTTAATTAGGCTATGCAATCTTTTCATTTTATTTAAAGAGTTTTAAATCCTAACTAATTTCATAAAAAGGAAAGGGACTATCACCTATCTACGTCACACTTTTCATAACTAAATAGTTTGAATTATGTAGCCCTTTCATTTTATCGAATGAGTTTTTATCATAACTAACTTCATAAAGAAAAATTTCATAAAAAGGAAAGTGACTATCACCTATCTTCGTCACACTTTTCATAACTAAATAGTTTGAATTATGTAGCCCTTTCATTTTATCGAATGAGTTTTTATCATAACTACCTTCATAAAAAAAAAAGTATAATAAACCTATCCATATCACAATTTTTATAGAAGAAAAAATGACTATAATTTTATATACATCACAATCTTTATATTCAAATAGTTTGAATCAAGAAACCCTTTCATCTTATTGAAGGAGTTTAAATCTAACTAATTTTGTAGAAGAGAAAGGGACTATAACCTTATCAACATCACAATTTTCATATCCAAATTGTTTGAATGACACAACCCTTTAATTTCATTGAAGGAGTTTCATAACTTCATAGAAGCGAAAGGGACTATAACCCTATTCACATCACTACCTTCATATCCAAGTAATGTGAATGATGCAACCCTTTCATCTCATCAAAGAAGTTTCCATTCATAACAAGCTTCAAACAAGGGAAAAGAGACTATAAACACACATCACGACCTTCATATACAAATAGTTTGAATGAAACAATCCTTTTGTCTAATCAAAAGAGATTCAATAACTTTATAGGAGGGAAATGGACTATAACCTTTCCACGTCACAACCTTCATATCTAAATAGTTTGAATCATGCAACCCTTTCATTTCATCAAAGGAGTTTACAGTCATAACTAATTTCATAGAAGGGAAAAAGACTATAGCCATATCCACTTCACAACCTTCATATCCATATAAATTGAATAACACAACCCTTCCATCTCATTAAATGAATTCCTATAGCTTCATGGAAGGGAAAGGGACTATAACCTCTCAACATTACAACCTTTATATCCAAATAGTTTGAATAAAGGAACCATTTCATCCTATCAAAAGGAGTTTTCAATCATAACTAACTTCATAGAAACAAAAATGACAATAACCATATCCACATCACAACCTTTATATCCAAATAGTTTGAATCATGCAACCCTTGCATCTTATCGAAGGAGTTTCAAATCATAACTAACTTCATATAAGGGAAAGAGAGCATAACCCTATCCACATTATCATATCCAAATAGTTTGAATCATGCAACCCTTTCATTTCATGAAAGGAGTTTCCATAACTTCAAAGAAGGGAAATTGACTATAACCCTATCCACATCACAACCTTCATATCCAAATAGTTAGAATTATGCAACCCTTTCATCCGATCAAAAGAGTTTCATATGATCATACTTCATAAACATATCTAGATAGTTTGAATCATACAACCCATTCATATTGTGTAACGAGTTTCTCTAACTTCATAAAAGGGAAAAGGATTATAACCATCCATCTTGTATAAGGAGTTTCTCTAACTTCATAAACATATCTAGATAGTTTGAATCATACAACCCATTCATCTTGTSTAACGAGTTTCTCTAACTTCATAAAAGGGAAAAGGATTATAACCATTCATCTTGTCTAAGGAGTTTCTCTAACTTCATAAACATATCTAGATATTTTGAATCATACAACCCATTCATCTTGTCTAACGAGTTTCTCTAACTACATAAAAGGGAAAAGGATTGTAACCATTCATCTTGTCTAAGGAGTTTCTCTAACTTCATAAACATATCTAGATAGTTTGAATCATACAACCCATTTATCTTGTGTAACGAGTTTCTCTAACTTCATAAAAGGGAAAAGGATTATAACCATTCATCTTGTATCTCTAACTTCATAAACATATCTAAATAGTTTGAATCATACAACCCATTCATCTTGTGTAACGAGTTTCTCTAACTTCATAAAAGGGAAAAGGATTATAACCATTCATCTTGTATAAGGAGTTTCTCTAACTTCATAAACATATCTATATAGTTTGAATCATACAACCATTCATCTTGTATTAGATAGTTTGAATCATATAAAAATGGAATGCCTCTTCACAGCTCCTCATGTAATAAATTGTCATATTCTTTACAACTCCAGTTGGAACAGCGATATTTTAACTGATTAATAAATTTTAAGTTGACAAAAGTGTTAAACGAAAACATATTGTAATATGGGTGGTTGTGGAAAGAGGTAGGGGTAGTTGCGTTGACGTTTATGCTTTGAGATTGATGGATTGACAGAAAGACAACCCTACGTACAATTTCTTCTGTTTTAAAGGCCGCGGCGCCGGCAACCTAGAAGAAATTAATGCACCTTCTAGTGATCCGGATAATAGGATGAATCCAGTTGCCGACCATTTAACAATCCAGCTGTTTTTCTGGGCCGCTCACCTACCAATTAATAGCGTCATATGCTTATTCATGTGGTCGTTTTCGAAGGAGCATCCCCCATTAATGTACTGACTGGAACACGCTTTCTTTTTATAATCTCACCTGCAAAGCCTTTTCTCCCTCAATTCTCCTCCTCTTCCAGGGCTCGGATGATCAAGGCGTTCACTCGGCCAGGTGGAGAGCTTTTAACTGCTCTGCTTTGCTCTCTCTTGTCTGGATCTGCAATTTGTTCCAGAGAATAGATCGAATATAGTTTCATTAGGTTCGTTCGTAGCAGTGTATGAAGCAGCTTCCGTCCTATAAAGGTCCGTTTTTACATAGAAAGTTGCATTTTCTTACATTTTTATCAAGTCGTTTGTAATATCTAGGAAGCAGCTTTCTGCACTGTCCAGGATTCGGCATTTAGTTTCTGCTTGACCCAGTTGTCGAATCGCAGTATTTCAGCTGATTAGGTTGAAAATGCCTCTCGGAACATATATTTGTCCGTCCGACTGTAGCTGATTTCATGGTTGAGTATGCGTTTAGCTAGTCTAGTCTGATTCAGATCCCTAGTTTCAAGCAAACTTTTGTTTATAGTTGTCACAAGCTATAGATTGACCTAGTGCCCATTGTCCGGCAGTAAGTTGAAAAAAATGGGACCCTGCAAAGAATGGAGTGAGGGAAAAATGCAAGATGGGATTTCACGGAATGCCCTTCAAGCTCTGATGCCTGCAAAACTAAGGCAAATGATCGGAGAAAATTTTCAAGCTATGAAACTGGAAAGGGTTTACAGTAGATTGCTGACATACTCCTGTTGTGTGTTTGCATTCATTTTACTTTCCTCATATTCCTGGTACGTTGGAAATCTGGTGACATTGGGCAACTTGTATGTTGTATGGAAGACGGCCAAGGTGTACAAAAATAGCCTCATAATGTTATTTTGGATGCTGGCATGCCTGGGTACTGTTTGGTTTATGTCCAGGCCAAGAAAAATCTACATGCTGGATTTTGCCTGCTACAAGCCAGCCGATGATCAGAAATGCACCTTCGAACTTTCAGAATATTTTGTTAGAAGATCAGAAAAGTTTTCGATGGACAACATGTTATTCCAGAAGAAGGTGTTCGAGAAGTCAGGAGTTGGGGAAGAAACATACGTACCTCCCTTCATTTTCAAAGATAACTACGAGGATATAACGTTGGAAGCTGCTTGGGAGGAGACAGGCGAGGTAGTTTATGGTGCAGTTGATGAGGTAATGCGCAAGCTTGATATAGAAGTGGATGATATAGGAATTATTGTGACTGTGTGTAGCGTTTTTAACCCCATTCCATCTCTGGCTTCTCATATAATGAATCGTTACAAGATGAAGGAGGACACAAAATGCTTACATCTGGCAGGAATGGGATGCAGCTCTGGAGTCATAGGAATCGATCTAGCAAGCAGTCTGCTCAAAACTTCCTGCAGAAACACAAATGCCCTTGTGGTAATCACAGAAAACATTTCTCTCAACTGGTATTTTGGAAACAACAAATCCATGCTGGTTCCCAACTGTCTATTTCGTATGGGATGCGCTGCTCTGATCCTCTCCAACAATCCCAGGGATGGAAGCAGGGCGAAGCTAGAGCTGATTCATTCTCTAAGAACCCATACAGGTGCAGATGAAAAGGCCTACCGTGCAGCGTTTCAGGAGGAAGACGAAGAAGGCAATCTGGGGATCGGTCTCAGGAAGGAGTTGGTACCAGTGGCCAGTGAAGGCCTGCAGGCTCATATAACCGCACTTGCTCCATTGGTGCTGCCTCATTCACAGAAATTGCACTACTTGTTGTCTCTTGTGAAACGGAAAGTTTTCAGAATGGATGTTAAGCCTTTTATTCCCAACCTGAGTCTGGCTTTTGAGCATTTCTGCATTCATACTGGAGGCAAGGCCGTCATTAACTCTGTGGGCAAGCACCTTCGATTGAATGAATATCTGCTTGAGCCGGCGCGAATGGTTCTCCACAGATTTGGGAACACTTCCAGCAGTTTGGTGCTCTACGAGTTGGCTTACATGGAGGCCAAGAACAGGATCAAGAAAGGCGACAAGATATGGATGATCGCCTTTGGAACTGGATTCAAGTGCAACACTATTGTTTGGAAGGCTGTTCTTGATGTTGGAGACCCCACTTACAACCCTTGGAATGACTGCATCCACAGATATCCAGTCAAATTACCATGACCAGTCAAATTCTACACTCTACTGGATCAGTCCCACTCAACTCCTTCAAATATATATATATTTTTATAGCTCTGTTTCCCATTGTTTAATCTTTGATGTGCCTTGGCTCTTGCTCGCCAAATAAAGATGCAGCACCCGTACAAATGCTGCTGGGCTTTGTTGATTTTGCGATGTTTGTGCCGTTTTGACATTACGTTTATTGTTCATGCTTTTATCGTGGAGTTTTATACCACGCAATGTATCACGTGGAACACGTTTGCAACACTGTTCATATCACCATGGATTGGCAGATTCTGCTCCAACTTTTTCACCATTTCAATTAAATTAAATTATGTTATTATTTCCTTTTACACACTTCTAAGTAGAAGTTGGTCGATCTATTTCTATCAGGAACCTTCAAGTGATAAGTAGCTTGCCAAAAACCATTATTATCTTTTCAAACTTCGCCAGAGACCGTTATTATCCTTTCTCCTGGTTACTTCCAGGCCTTTTTGCAGAGAATGGTTTCATGGTGGGCAATGCTTCTTTGTTGGTTGGGCTGGTCAAGACTGTCAGGCATTTTCATTGCATACCAATAGAAAATAAAATATATACCAATTATTGGAAGAATGTATGATATCTCACTATTTTTTTTGAGAGCTGGAAAGACACCATTTGGTTGATGCGGTTCCAGAATTGCTCAAATACAATTGAAAATGCTTAACTGTAAGCCATGTATGTATGGTTGATGTGTGGGATTCAAGTTTATTCTACAATCTAGTATTAAGTTGATGTGTAATCTATTATTAGGGTGGTGTGTAATATCTAATTTTTTGTAAAATAAAAAATATATATATTAAAATTAAATTAAACTAACTTAATTAACCCATTTAAAAAAAAAAAATTTGTACCTAAATAAATTTGATCTCTTAAAGCTTCTTAACCATTCAATTCATGTTAACGCTAGTTTTTATAAATGATATCTTATTGTGTATGCATTTTCTCTGAACATAATGTTTCATAGAGTGGCGGAGATATCCAGGGAAAAAGATATGTACGGAATAGTTACTTCGTACGGCTGACGTGCAGGCTGGCGGAATTAGGGTTGCAAATGAACCATCCTGATTGAATGAAAATACAACTATGGTGACTTAAATGTTGGTATTTTGGTGTTGTGATTAAAAGGCTGGAGTACATGCCTTGAGTAATAATTACATGGAAAGCCGTATACCTATTGACAATGGGTAGATTTAATAGGGGTTTAGTGCTTAATAAATTTTTTTATAGACATGATTAAATATGGTTGAAATATTCTTAGTAGTCACACAAAATAAATGGCTGTGATTTCAATCATTAACTTCCTTGCTATTATAAAGACATCAGTTTATGTGTTTAATTTTTTACATTTACCTAATCATATTTAAAAATTACTTTGATAGTTAAATGATTGCCACGTAAGTGATTAACATAAATTAAAATCTTAACACCAATAATCGACAACTTAGAAATTGAATCCAATGTTTTTCCAAAAAGTTTTTCATTAATTTACAGGTGGTTTTATAAAACAGTGATTTAATTGCTAAAAATTTATGGAGATATATACATATTCTATTTTTTTATTTAAATTTTGACTTCAAAAAAACACATAAAACACATGTTATTAACATTAAATCCACATATCACAATTGTTAAAATATAAACTCACCACATCATACATATCACAATTATTAAAATAGAAATACATTATTTTCATTAATTTACAGGTGGTTTTATAAAACAGTGATTTAATTACTAAAAATTTATGGAAATATATACATATTCTATTTTTTTTATTTAAATTTATGATTTCCAAAAAAACACATGTTCTTAACATTAAATCCACATATCACAATTGTTAAAATATAAACCCACCACATCATACATATCACAATTATTAATATAGAAATACATTATTTTTATTATTTTACAGGTGATTTTATAAAACAGTGATTTAATTACTAAAAATTTATGAAGATATATACATATTCTATTTTTTTTTATTTAACTTCAAAAAACACATAAAACACATGTTCTTAACATTAAATCCACATATCACAATTGTTAAAATATAAACTCACCATATCATATATATATCACAATTATTAAAATAGAAACACATTATGTTATTGTCAATGTCAAATCACACTATACTATCACCGAGTGTCAAATTTAAATGCAAAGTAGTTTCATAAAAACTATAATTATATATATATATATATAAAATACTATTATCATCGAAAATATTTTTTTCAATCTTTATAAATA
>SNQJ01S0000623.1:463876-477485 GCA_010110895.2 Picea sitchensis
CGAGTAACCAGGACTTGAGTCGGGTAGGTATGTCATATGGAAATTACGATGGCTCAAATTCAGATGCAACAAATGGCAAGTGATTAGGGGGTAATAAGACAACACCTCATGCGACACATTAATGTCACAAAGAGAGACTCATATGATAAAAGGAGTTCGACACTAGCCGAGCACGAAATACATGTCAATCAAGTCATGGTGAAAATCATGGAGGGAAAACCTGATAAGCTTGCAAGGAGAGAGAATCCAATAGGATTAAGGAGCAAGCTCCCATGTTAGACCACAATGCATGAATTTGGTTATGACAAGTGGCGAGCAAACATTAGGTGAAAATATGACAAAGTTCCACATTCAAGAAGCTTGATAGGTATTTTGGACTTGGTTTTCAAAGAGAGGGGAGAACAAAAGAAGAACCTGATAGATATCGATCCAAATAATCTCATGCCTTTCAAACCCCAAGAATATCACAAGGGACTTCACTTGTCCAACATGATGAGACAAACCCAATGAGGGGAGGTTGATAGGATTTTTTCCTTTGGGATTCAAACCAGTCTTAAGATAATGCACACTCAACATTCCGAATGGGGATTCCTGATAGGAGTAGATCCCATGATATCATGGGGCATGCCTGCAGGAAAGGTGGATCCAATAGCCTTCTGAGCTTTGGACCTCGGGGCAACTGTAAGAAAAGGTGAATATACTTCTAGACGAGGGAGAGCCTGATAAAGATTATTGTTCCTGATAATGATTAGGGTTTTGGCCTCATTAATGCAATGGTGGTAAAAACAAGCCCGACTGAGGTTTTGGAAAGACAAGGCTTAACTCCTACTATTGAATGTTGACTTCAAACAATAGACGAGATCTACATAGAGAGAAGTCTAGTCAATAGGAAGAAGATCAAGGGATTCCCCACACACATTTCAAGGATGGATTGGTCAAGTAAAGAAAGTGACCCTGTGACCCTACTCTTGCAACCACATAAAATATGAGATCAATTATGCGAGGAAGAAGACACTTGTCAGTATATCATAATCATTACATTATTTTCCTTTTCCTTCAACAAACTTATGAATAAGTGCAGGGTTTGTTTGTAAAATAAAGAAATGAAGAGAAGAAGTTTCCCAAAGAAAACCATCCATGATCTTAGTGGCTATAGATAAATGTCATGAGATTTGCGTACATCTAATCTCAAACTTATAGAAAGGATTAATGTTTTTGTTATTCTAGCGAAGAGTTTGAAACTAAAGAGTATGATTAACATACGAAAGCATAAAGATGAAGACATTAGGTGCCACATGAAAGAAGGAGGATGAAGATTGCATATGTGTTATTCATTTAAGTTATCCATTCATAAGATGTTTAAAAACAAACTCATTCAATACATACAAGAGAATATCAAACTCTACAACGATATAGGATCATAAAATTCTTCAGAATCTGGAAAAGGTCTTGAAGATAACTTGCCAATCTCATCATAGAAATGTCAAAGAAGCATCATAAGTCAAGAAGCAGTATGAAAACATTTGAAATCATAAGATCAAAATGATTAACGAACCTCCTCAAAGAAAATAATCAATAAAGATCAAACATCCAACTCCCTCAAGGTGGATACAGAATAAACATTAAGCTCAAGCAGTAGAGGATTAGGCATTAGAGTTCAAATTTTAGTAGGGGACCGCTTTCCTTTTGATTTTATAATAAAAATTAAAGAGGGGTTATTGTGGCCACAACAAATGGTGACACACTGGAAGAACCAATTATGTTTATTAGTAGAAGTCTAGGGCCATTACTTCATATCTGAATTTTAAAGATAAATTCAACAAGATGTAAACAATTTTCCAATAATGATGGGTACCACAACGATGCCAAATTTTGAAAACATATAATCCAATATTTCTATTACTTGTTACCTCACATACCCTTTTCAAAGAGGCGATTAGTGAGGCAATTTCTTTGACTGGATACACACTTCATATTAGCTTTGGTTAACCATGGGTTTTCAATTTTTATAACAAGCAAACATCTACATAAGTGTGTTCCCCATCTCTATTTTTCCCGACATTTCTTCGCTTCCAGGAAGTGTCCATAACCCCAATGAAGTTCCTCTATACCATATAAGCATATCTCCACTACCAACGAGCGTCCATAACCTCGACATGTTTACTTGTAATTCCCACATGATTAATAGTGCTTTCAACTTCCTTTTGATTTTATAACATGCTCACCCTTTTAGATGTTATATATAGATATGCATATAGCAATGGGGTGTGAAGGAAGAAGAGTGATGCAAGATCTTCTTTCATTTACTAAGAATATGCTATGCATTTTAGTTTAATCCATAGGTCTCCCCAAAAAACATCACAGAATTGGCCATTTATTAATATGAAGTGGATGGAGCTCGAAGAAAAGAGTAGATAGACACTTTCTTATACTTATGGATTATCATGGTATGCTAATATTGAACCCCTTTTGTGTCCCCCCCACCCCGCTATTTTTTTCCCGCTTCTTTCCTTACCTTTTGTTCGCCCCCTTCTATACTTTCCCTTTTCCTGTTTTATTTTTCTCCCTTCTTTTTCCATTTCTTGGTACTACCATACTTAGTTGATTTTCACGTTTGCGGAATTTCGGACTCACGAACTCTCACATTTCCATTATCTTTTGTTCACCCATGTATAAGTTCGCCCAATACTTAGAATGATTTTGCGCTTCAAACTTTCAGAATTTCGGGCCTACGGACCTACACGATGCACCTCCACTCTCTCCACTGTCTACCTAACACTTTCTGATACCTAGCCATTTCATACACTTGGAATTTAGGACTTGCGGACCTTCAGACTTGTATATCTGTCTTTTCATACTAATCACCAACCCCGATTCTCCACCATTACTTGTCCCTTCACATTGTTCGATGTCACATTTATTGTTATCCCTACAGACCCAACTACCAAATTTATTGTTGAAGTGGCTGTTAATTAATGATGCTAATATCGAGGCTACTAATATTTATTTTGAGTTAATGTTTCCGTAAAAAGAAATCAAAATCAAGTTCATTTTAACGTGAAAAGTAATATTTCAAGAAAAGCTGGTGAGCTTCGCTGGGACAACCATGAGATTTTTTTTTTCCTGTGGGGATTCTTTGAACCTCTTTTCTAGGGAAGATCAGAATTATCATTGGTCTTGTTGCTATTGGTATTACTCAAAATCGTTGGATAAAGAAGACAACAAAGTGTGGACCTCGAGGATAGTTCTCGCAGGATGTGTTCCAGAATTCTTTGAATGAAAGGATATCGTCACTTGGTGCATCGATAATGTTATTCGGGAACTTACCCTCCCCGAGACCTATCAATAGGTCGAGGCGCCTGTTCAGTTCACCCACCTGTGTGTGGGGATTTTGCAGAAAGTCGACCTTTCGGTCGTATTTGTTTATCTACATGTAGTAGATAATGGTGCATCTATGTGTGAGTCAATTGAGAATTACATGAAAGAGATAGGAGGGACCCTAAATTAGTGGGAAGTAGGATGATCAAGGGGAGCTCTGTGCCGGTATATTTACCCTAAGGTCCGAAGTGCATTGTCGAACCGTGTGTATTCATATGTACTTCGGCGACCGGGGCTTTTAACAGAGATAGAACGAAGTGAGTGAGAGATGTTGGAGGTGGTTTGGCRAAGGCAGGGGAGTCGGTCCTTGAAAAGCAATTCCAACTACCATGCTTTGGGCTGGGGGTAGAGAGGGGGTCGTTGATTTATGGATGGAATGATCCGTGCACCTTTGCAACGGATGGGCGATGCGAAGAAATAGAAATAAATAGGAACCCATATGGATATGCAGTTGTTGTTTTATCTCAGGAAACTGGTTCAAATCAGAAATACTAATTGGCGGATCTGTTACCACACCTAAAATCACCCTACCCACCCCTGGGACAAGGACGATAGGACGTTACCCTGTCCCCAGGTAGGCTAGGTAGAGGCAAGCGTACTATCTCTTAACAAGACTGATTAGCCCCCTACTATACACCACATTAGTCACTCAAACTTCTGTGGCACCTTCTGTTGTTGTAGTCCATCCTTTACTTGCTGATAGTGCTCATATGTAGTAACAGCCTCAAGGATCTTATCTATCCAGCCAGAAGAAAAACAGAAATTGTGTTTTCATTACGGACTAACGGAGCGTCAATTGCTAAAATATGTTCGTATTGCTAGAAGAGCCAAAGGATCAACGGGCCAAGAGCTAACCCCTTGGAGAGTGGTATGTTAATACATCTCATCCCACTCTTAAGAGAGTGGTATCATTAGTACCTTGCCAACACCAATTTGGGGCAAACATGTATCAAGCGGGATTTGAATTTGAGTTGGGAGGATAATAACTTCTTTTAACCACCCAAGTTTTACCCAATTGACAAAAAAATATATTTGGAAGCATGTCATCCCACCCTCAACCATTTACTTGAGAGTGAGATTGTCGATAGCTTGTCAACCCCAATCAACCCACAAGAGACAAATGTATCATAAGTGAGATTTGAATCTAGGTGAGGAGGATAACAACTTCTTCTCTTAACCACCCAAGTTCAACCCAATTGACAATATTAAGATAATATTTACTTGGTCAAAGTCTACATTTATTTTCTCCATGTCTCTTATGTCAAGCTTAAGCGGGGATGTTGGTGTGAATAACCCACTTTGTAGTCAAATTTGCATTAGAGAACATTTAAAGATATAAATTTTTAATCCCAGATTGAAAGAAAAAATTTAAAAGTGAGTCACCCATGGGTAGCTCCATCTATGAACCCAAAGGTGCTTGAACATGTAGCTTCACACCCACTAACGTGGGAGGCGAAGACACTAACATAATGAAAACTAAAGAGTCGAATGTTCCTACTCGATGGTTCCAAACATAAATCAAACCATGAATCGAAAATGGTGCTTTTCATTGATCTAGAAAATCCATTGTAATTGATGTTATCAAACAATTCAATGATTTCCAATAGCTTATTGGTAAAGAGAAAAAAAATAAAAATCACAACCTATCAAAGATGTGAAATTGGTATGTGAGCTTGTGAGAAAAAATTATAATTGACCTTTTTCCTTAGTGAAGTTGCAAGGGTTAAAGATATAAAATTTTAATCCCAGATTGAAAGAAAAAATTATAAATTATTTATAAAGATTGAAAAAAATATTTTCGATGATAATAGTATTTTATATATATATATATATAATTATAGTTTTTATGAAACTACTTTGCATTTAAATTTGACACTCGGTGATAGTATAGTGTGATTTGACATTGACAATAACATAATGTGTTTCTATTTTAATAATTGTGATATGTATGATATGGTGGGTTTATATTTTAACAATTGTGATATGTGGATTTAATGTTAAGAACATGTGTTTTTTGGAAATCATAAATTTAAATAAAAAAAAATAGAATATGTATATATTTTCATAAATTTTTAGTAATTAAATCATTGTTTTATAAAACCTAATGTATTTCTATTTTAATAATTGTGATATGTATGATGTGGTGGGTTTATATTTTAAAAATTGTGATATGTGGATTTAATGTTAAGAACATGTGTTTTATGTGTTTTTTGAAGTTAAATAAAAAAAAATATATATGTATATATCTCCATAAATTTTTAGTAATTAAATCACTGTTTTATAAAATCATCATTAATGAAAATAATGTATTTCTATATTAATAATTGTGATATGTATGATGTGGTGGGTTTATATTTTAACAATTGTGATATGTGGATTTAATGTTAAGAACATGTGTTTTTTGGAAATCATAAATTTAAATAAAAAAAATAGAATATGTATATATCTCCATAATTTTTTAGCAATTAAATCACTGTTTTATAAAACCACCGGTAAATTAATGAAAATAATGTATTTCTATTTTAATAATTGTGATATGTATGATGTGGTGGGTTTATATTTTAACAATTATGATATGTGGATTTAATGTTAATAACATGTGTTTTATATGTTTTTTGAAAATCATAAATTTAAATAAAAAAAAATAGAATATGTATATATCTCCATAAATTTTTAGCAATTAAATCACTATTTTATAAAACCACCTGTAAATTAATGAAAAACTTTTTGGAAAAACATTGGATTCAATTTATAAGTTGTCGATAATTTTTCACGGATAAAGTCTCACATTCGCTCATTAAGATAAAATTATTACTCAAGGCATGTACAGGCTCCATCTGGACATATCCAGCCTTTTAATCACAACACCAAAATACCAACATTTAAGTCACCATAGTTGTATTTTCATTCAATCAGGATGGTTCATTTGCAACCCTAATTCCGCCAGCCTGCACGTCAGCCGTACGAAGTAACTATTCCGTACATATCTTCTTCCGTGGATATCTCCGCCACTCTATGAAACATTATGTTCAGAGAAAATGCATACACAATAAGATATCATTTATAAAAACTGGCGTTAACATGAATTGAATTTTTAAGAAGCTTTAAGAGATCAAATTTTTTTGGTACATTTTTTTTTATTTTTTAAATGGATTAATTAATTTAATTTTAATATATTTTTTTTTATTTTACAAAAAATTAGATATTACACACCAATAATAGATTACACATCAACTTAATACTAGATTGTAGAATAAACTTGAATCCCACACATCAACCATACATACATACATGGATTACAGTTAAGCATTTTCAAAACGCTTAACTGATTCATCTTGTAACGATTCATTATATGAGAAGCTAGAGATGGAATGGGGTTAAAAACGCTACACACAGTCACAATAATTCCTATATCATCCACTTCTATATCAAGCTTGCGCATTACCTCATCAACTGCACCATGAACTACCTCGCATGTCTCCTCCCAAGCAGCTTCCAACGTTATATCCTCGTAGTTATCTTTGAAAATGAAGGGAGGTACGTATGTTTTTGAAGATCCCATGTCATGAAGATCCCACACTTCGGAAGACACCAGGAAGTCAATGCCTGTGTCAAGATGCTACTATCGTGTTACCATGGCTGCTAATTATGGCTTGACCGCCGCATTATAGTTGACTCGACATTGATCCATAGGATCACAGGCCTGAGTATGCAAGGACCTGACCCGCATGACTTTTATCCAGGAAAAGTCATAGATCGTAGACTTGCATAGAAGATAAAGGACACCTATGGCGATGTTGAGAAGGGAACAAGAGGCTACAAGGTAGCTTCCATCTAGAGTGACGCAGTGCGCCTCACATGTCAACTGATAGATGGGAATTTAGTAAGGAAGAACTGACCTACGCAGGTCATCGGCTTTGTCGTTGACCTCGCAGGGAAGTGCACATAAGGCCTACAAATGAACTGGGCGAAGTACCTAGTCAACCAGTTGGAACTTGATTTTCGAGAAGCCCAAGACTAGGGTTACGAATTCCATTTCAGATGGCTCCTGGTCCTCATTGCACTTGTTTCTTGGGATATGCCAGAAGGAGAAACCTTCCCAGACATAGAGGCATTCGAACCGCTTGCCACAAAGTTCACTACCCTGTGGTATTCAACAAATATGAACAAACAATGGCAGTCGAATGTTGTGTTTCATACATACTACCTTTAGTTGAAGCGAGCCATTGAAGCCAAGCCTCGCATGACTCCAAACACATTACAAAGGTTCCGACCACTAATGAAGTTCAGCATAGATCGACACTTCACTTACATTACAGCGCGAGCAGATGAACATCAAGAGCATCTCCAGACATACTATAGGCTTACAGAAGAAGACCTGGAGGAAATCACTAAGGAATAGTCCGCTGACCTCCTTGTCCCTGCCAACCTCATAGAGATATCTGATATTGACAGCCCGAAGGACACCCATAAAGAGCATAATACACCCAGAACCAACAGACAAAAGAAGACTGAGGAGGTCCAAAACTTAAGCAGCACCTTAGTGAATATTGTTTCCACGTCATCTGACCAAGGGGGTCGTGAGGAAGTCGAAGCTAAATAGAGGCCCAACGGAGTAACACCGCCCAGAGACGAGGAGGACCCCTCGAAGAAGAGAAATTCCCCCCCCCGAAACCTTCTTCCCGGAAGAAGTCAAAAGCCACCATGACCAAGATGCAAACCGTCCTCACCTCCAATGATTTTGATTTCATCATCGCAGCCCTGAACAATGCCTCGCTAGAAATAGCAGAGAAACAAATGGCCAAGAAGGAAGAAATGTATGATATGATTGAAGTCTAACTATGAGAGGTACAACAGGCCCTTCAGTCTAGTCGCGCAGTCTCCACTGCGTCGAGAGAACTAGAGTTGGGAGATGCACCAGCCCAACTCCACCGACTAGCTGATACAGTCGAAGCTCGCCCCCGAAGAGCACAAGAAGAAACTGACCAAGACACCCAGGATTTGATGCAAGTAAAAGGAGTACTTTTCTAACATCTTTGAGATGAAGAACAAGAAAAGATTGATCTCCAAGCGAAGTTCAATGAAGAAAAAGCACAGATGCAGCAAGGAAAAGAACAGTTGCTCGTAGAGCAAATTGAAGTAAAAGAAGTGGTCAGCAGAGCACTTTTCTCTATGGCAGTCATTGAAATAAAGGCAGAGGATCGAGTCATGCAGCAAGTGGAATAGATCGCAGAAGTTATCTAGTAGTTACAACAACGCATAGCAGACTTAGAGCTTCGTGAAGTGCCCGAGACTCCACAGGATTTAAGGGACCAAAGAGCAGCAACTACTCGAAGCGCAGTTGAGAGAATAAAATCCCTTACTATGGAATGTAAGCAACTTACTGATCGCAGTGCCCAGACCTACGAGCAACTCAAAGAGAATCCAGAACTAAAGGCACTGGAGTCGCAGCTCCAAGAGGCGAAGTATCAAGCCGAAATGATACAGGCACAGCTGAAGCCTCTGTCAGCGGTGGAAAGAATGAAGCGTTACCAAGAGCAACACACCTCCCAACAATAGATCCACACTATCCAGAGCAGAGTTATGGAAGTAACTCAGAGACTCCAACCTGTACAAGATCAGGCCTACCAATTGTTCACAGAGGTAGAAGGCCAAGGAGCATAACTGGAGAAGGTTGTTATTGTAGTTGAACAATGCCTGGAGGGGCCTGTGAATGAGGTAGTCATTCAAGAGTTCGTTGCACAAGAGGCCATGGCACAACAACAAGTCGAAGCAACTCGAGCCAAGCTCGAGTCTTTCGAAGCAGAACTACCCATATCAGAGTGTTTTGAGATGAGTCACATGTGAGTGTTGGGGGCCTGTTGGCCCTTGACCAAGTTTTGAGAGATATTTGGTCAAGTTTGACCTACTTTGGGACTTTGACAACTTGTTGAAGGAGGAGCGCAAGACGAAGTAGAGATCACGGGATCTCAACCCCTTTTTGGGATTTGGGATTATGTAACAGGTATGGGATGTCGGCCCATGGGTTTACCCATGTTTAGGCCTATTTTGTAATGTATATATAGATGTCTAGGCAATGCAAGGATATATACATAATATGTGATGTTAGACAGATGGCTAAGTGCTAGATCTATGTGATCGAAGGATTGTAAGAGATCTGTGCATACTGTGTGAAGCTTGGAGAGCTAAGTGCAAGTGCTTGTAGAAGGCTTAGTGTTGTAACCTAGCTCAGGGAGGGTGGATATGGCGAGGTGCATGCAAATATCCTATCCTATGCAGAGTAGGATTTTTTGGCTCTCTACATGTAACTGATTGACTGAAGACAATAAAGAAGAAGAGTTGGTGGACGTAGCCCCAGGGTGGGGGTGAACCACATAAATGTTGTGTTGTCCTGCTTTGTGCGATGTCTTGATATGTTTATGTCTTTACTTACTAAGTGATTTGATATAGATAGATAGATTTTCTTATGCTTTGTGCTAATGATTTATATGGATGTAGATCTGACCTATGTGGATGTGCTTAGTGCTTGAATCTGCCATATTTAATCTACCTCTTTATGATAAGTTCTTAGATACGATAGATCTGAGTGAATAATGTGATGCTCTGTTTTATCTGCACAGTGGAATAGTGGTAAAATATTGATGAACTGGTGCTAAGTGCTCTGTTAAGTATTACAATCATAGACCTGTGTCCCAACTAAGGTTGCAAACACCTGAGTCCTGCAACCACCCCTGCCTCTATCTCGGGTGAGACTTCATCTGCTTCGCAGGTGTTGTCGAAAGGGTCGGTAGTTAGGGATTTGTTGGTGTGTTGTTGTAGTGTTGAACCCTGGGTCTGCCCCTATGCCAACACTCACCCAAGTAGAATGTTGCTCCATTGGTGCTTCGTCGATCATCAATACAACCTTCCCAATATGCATCTATGTAGGCAATAAGTGATAGATCATTTCCTTTTGGATACCATAATTCAAACTCTTTTGTTCCTTTGAAATATCTGAAAATCCTCTTCACTACTAATACATGTGATTTCTTTGGTGCTGCTTGAAATCATGCCACCTATCCAACTGCCTGCATTACATATGGTCTGGATGCTGTCACATATAGTAGGATACCAATCATTGACCTATATTGCCTTTGATTTGTAGACTTTGAATCATCATCTTTGCTCAACTTGCAACTGGTTTTCATGGAAGTGATAATTGGTTTGAAATCTTTCATTCTGAACCTCTTTAGCATTTCTATGATATACTTGGTTTGAGAAATAAAAATTCCTTGGTTGCTTTGAAGTATCTGAAGTCCCAAAAAGAAGGATAGTTCTCCAAGTAATGACATTTCAAATTCATTCTGCATATCCTTTGCAAATTTCTGGCTTAACCTGTCATCATCACCACCAAAAATTATATCATCAACATAAACTTTAATTAATAAAATACTATCTTGACTTACCTTGATGTAGAGGTTGCTTTCTGCACTTCATTTTATGAACCCTGCATGATGTAGATATTTATCTAGTCTAGAGTACCATACTCTAGGAGCCTGTTTTAGACCATACAAGGCCATCTTTAATTTACACACATAATTTGTATTCTCTAACAAATGGAATCCTTCTGGTTGTTCAACGTAGACTTCTACTTCAAGTTCCCCATTCAGAAAGGCTGATTTTACGTCCATCTGATATGCTTTAATACTTTTGGAGCAGGTATAAGCTAAAAACAATCGGATTGCTTCCATTTTGGAAACTGGGGAAAATGTCTCTTCAGAGTCGATTCCTTCAACTTGTGCATATCCTTTACATACCACTCTAGCTTTGTTCCTTGTAACCTGTCCATCTTCATTCAATTTATTCTTGTATACCCACTTTGTTCCGATCACATTCTTATCCTTTGGTCTTGGAACCAATTCCCAAGTGTCATTTTTCTTTATTTGATCCAATTCTTCATCCATGGCCTTATTCCAAAATTCATCCTTACTGGCCTCTTCAAAACATGATGGTTCAATCGTAGATGTGAGTGCTAGGTGCGTTTGTTCTGGTGAACACATTCTTCTTCTAGTATCAACTCCCACATCTTTGTTTCCGATAATTTGATCTAAAGGATGATTTTTTTGTACTTGTCTGCTAGGTGTTTTTGGAGGCACTTGTTGAACTTACTCTTCTACTTCTTTCGGATCCTCTTCATCTTCCCCTTATTTTTCATCTTCTATTTCTTCTTCATAAAGTTGTTCCATTGATTCATTTTCTTCTTCCTTTAATTCTTGTCTACCTGTTTCATCAATTGTTGCATTGATGCTTTCCACAACTTTGTTCAATCTCAGGTTGTAACACTTGTATGCTTTCCTTGTACTTGAGTAACCAAAAAGTACTCATTTTTCCACATGAGAGTTAAACTTTCCCATTCTTCCATCTTCTCTTTTGATGTAGCATTTGCTTCTAAAATCTCTGAAGTGCGTCACATTTGCTAGTCTTCCTTTCCATAGATCGTAGGGATTTTTGTCAATGTTGTTTATGAGCATTACTCTGTTTTGAATGTGAACTGTTGTATGCACTTCCTGTGTCAAAAAAATATCTGTCAATTTGGAATCCATTAGCATTGTTCAAACCATTTCCTGTAGTGTCTTGTTCTTTCTTTCAACAACTCCATTCTGTTGAGGTTTCCTAGCCATAAAGAATTGCCTCTTTATTCCATGACTTCTACAGTATTCCATAAATTCCTTTGAAGTGAACTCTCCTCCATTATCAGATCTCAAGCATTTGATTTTGGAATCCATTTCACTTTCAACCATTTCCTTGTAGATCTTGAAGTTTTCAAAAGCTTATGACTTATTCTTGGGAAAACAAACTACAGTCATTCTTGTATAATCATCAAATAATAACATAAAGTATTTATCACCTTTTAAACCCTTTGTTGTAGTTGGTCCAACTAAATTAGTATGCACAATTTCCAGTGGTCTTGTCATTGGATATTCCTTTGATTTGAATCTGGTCTTTGTTTGCTTTCCTTGTTGACAATGCTTCCATAAAGTGTTGGTTGGTTTCATGATCTGGGGAATTTCTTTGACTGCTTCTTTTTTGCTGACTTTGATAAGGTTATCAAAATGTATGTGACTCATTCTTCTATGCCATAGCCAACTTTCATCTTCCTTTACTAGACAACACTTTTCATTTCCAATTTCACTTAACACATATATGTTGCTTGAAGTTCTCGCAGTTGTAGCAATCAATTTTCATGAACCTTATTTTCTTATCTCGCACTTTTGTGAACCGAAAGTAAATTTATGACCTTGGTCAC
The DNA here is from genome assembly GCA_010110895.2 of Picea sitchensis. Classification (NCBI taxonomy): domain Eukaryota; kingdom Viridiplantae; phylum Streptophyta; class Pinopsida; order Pinales; family Pinaceae; genus Picea; species Picea sitchensis. The sequence goes on from SNQJ01S0000623.1 coordinate 476,541, forward strand.
ACATTTGACTCACACTTAGAAGATTATGTTTCATATATTCTACTAGTAGTACATTTTCTACCTTTATATTCTTGTTCCCAATTCTGACTGTACCTTTTCCAATGATTTTAGTTGAATCATCATTTTCGAAGGAGACTGGTCAATCTGTTTCCTTTCTTAATGTAAGAAACCTGTCTCTATCACCTGTCATGTGTTTTGAACAACCACTGTCAACATACCAACCACGTTTCTTCTTCTTAACTTGTAGAGCGACTATGCATTCTTCATTGATGTATTGATTCTGCTTTCTTATCCATGTCCTTTTCTAAGGTTCTTGTATGTGATTGTTGTTGTTCTGTTGTGTTTCTCTAGGAGGGATTGCCATTCTGCAATCTTTGGCCATGTGTCCAAAGTTTTTACACTTGTATCATTCCACTTCAGTGCTCAATGATTCAAACATGTTGTAACTTCTTCTCTCTGTTTCACTAGGCCTTCTTGGATAACTCTTTTATGTATGACTTTCAAAGTTGTTTATGTTCATGTTGTTAGCTCTGCAATTCATAGCTTTATGTCCAAAATTATTACATGCATAATATAAACCAAAGAAGATAGTTTGATACCTGGGAGTTGAATATATTCTGAAAGGAGGTGCTCTTATGAATCCTTATTTTTCCTAATACCTATCTGTTTCTGTCAGTCGTTGATTCTGAAATCTGAATCTTCTTGGTGGAGGAGTGTCCCTGTAATTTTCTCTGTAGAATTTTATATCCCCTTTGATTGTTTTTGCGTAGGTTTTTGGATATGTTTCTTGTTCTATTGTTTTGGATCTTGATCCCTTTTCTGTCTGATTGTATCCAAGTCCGGACTTGTCATGATTAGGCCTTTGAATGTTGATAATGCCATTCAAAACTTTTGAGTTGTTCTGCATATTTTTCTTTTGAATATCCTTTCTTAATGTGACAATCT
>SNQJ01S0000624.1:1189-17471 GCA_010110895.2 Picea sitchensis
TATGGCACTTTATGGATACCACCCTCCTTCCATCACTTCTTCTCTGAAAGAAAAATCTAAGGTTCAAGCAGTGGAAGATCACATCGAGAATCAACAACAAGTTCTCCAAATCTTAAAGGACAACCTGACCATGGCACAAAATCACATGAAACAACAAGAAAATCAACATCGTAGTGAAAGAAGTTTTGAAGTACGAGATTGGGTATTTTTAAGACTACAACCATACAAACACATATCCCTCAAGCAAGCCAAGAAGGATAATAAATTATCACCAAAGTATTATGTCCCTTATAAGGTGTTGCAAAAGATTGGTGCTATGGCATACAAATTGGAGTTGCCTGCATCTTCACGAGTACACCCAGTTTTCCATGTTTCATGCTTAAATAAGGTTATAGGTGAAGATCCCAGTTCAAACTATATTGCCAGAACTTGATGAGGAAGGAAAATCCATGTTGGAGCCTGAATCCATCACTGACACAAGAATTCACCAGCTGAGGAATAGATCCATTTCAGAGTATCTCATTAAATGGAGGAAATTACCAGCTGAATATTCCACTTGGGAAGACGAGTCTTTTATACAGAAGAATCCATAGTTACTCAAGCGTTGCAGACAACACTTGTCTCAAGGGGAGGGGCATGTTATGCCCTAATATTGGCTCATTACCCCTTAATTGGGGAATATTATATTAGTAATGTTATTTTATTTATGTCGGCTTTAGGTCATTAGTTGTAATTATACCTCCTAGTCTCCTATATATACCAAGGAGACATTTTCATTTTGAATCATCTTGTACTTGAACATTTAAGTGGGATAAAAGGAGGTTTCCCCCTCGAAGAGGCTTATTATCTGAAATTATCTCTCTTTCAAGGCGTTGAGTACTTTTTTTGAGTATTTTCTATGCTATATTGATATTTGGTTCTTAACATAGACACCAAAGAACATATTGCAGACATTTTCACAAAACCTTTTCCCAAGAGTACTTTTGAAAATCTTTGACGAAAATTAGGAGTAATTCAAAAAACTCATTAAAAACTATCAAAATGTATCAGAAGGTGCACATGGTCAGGGGGAGCATTTCCACAGGGGGAGCCAAGAAAGATCCCCTCTGCCATTGCTGTCAAAGGGGAGGAAATTGATAAGAGAAGAAATTCAAAAAGAAAAAGGTTGCCATCAATGCCAAAGGGGGGGAATGTTGGAAACAATGGTATGATATTATCATTGATGTCAAATAGGGAGCAGAAGAACGTTAACCTGAATCTCAGAAGGGAGAATGCATTGCAAAAGTTCTATTGGGATCGAATTCCCTACAGATCAACTAGAGAAAACCCTCATAAATGCGAGGAAAATCTATTACAATTGGGAGATATGACAATTGACGATCACTAACCAAAGGCACAGATCAACGATCTTGGTTTAGTTGGAATCCAAGTAGAAATCCAAAGATGTTAGGAGGAATTATGTTCATTGATGAAGTTTTCAGGACAGTCCAGGACCATCAGATTGAGATGAAGCTAGAAGCTAGGAGGAATTAAATCCCAACCGTCAGATCGAGATAAACAATCCTCAATTGTAGATCACAGTCAATTCCAGTGCTGACCACTCCAAAGGAAAGAAGCCAAGAAAATATAGGTAAGCTACATGATCTATCGATATAACAAAAGAATATATCGTGACCATTGAAGGATGAATTCAACAGAAATCCACAACAACCGTCAGATCTGGGAGTTGTAGAGGAAGATCGTTGAATCAACATCTGATTCAGTGATGACCTTCATATCTTAGTGAATTCATATCGACAGTGGGGATCTATTGCAGGATTCAAAGTACGAGTTAAATTTCGCACAAGTTTTGGTTCTGAAATCCACATAGATCATTGATCATCACCTACAAATAAATCAATGGTTGGAATCAATCCCACTATCAATGAGCAGTTTCCATTGTGGAACTCGACGATGGATTTAAATTTCATGTTAGTTGGGACTCCACAATCATCTCTAATCATAGATCTCCATGTCGGTTTAAGTATGACCGTTATATCCCAGAGGAGGACATGTTACACATCAAGAGATCCACGTTAGTAATACTACATCAGCAAGGACACGTGGCACAATCAAATGGTGGCAAGTGTCAAGGTCTAGTTGGAATTTTAGGTATACGTAAGTCACAAATGTAAGTGAAATTTGGCATCCACTCGACTAGTGCTAAGTCAATAGTGACATCATAAAGTTACGTCACTATGGGAGTATGTCTTTCGAGGGAAATGAGCATCTACCACCAGAAAGTGCCTGAAGCCCTAAAGTGCGAAGTCGTGAACTAACATTGGTTATTGATCCAAGATCCTCTAGGATGAATCATGACCCTTAGATCAAGCACAATGGAAGGATAGTGTAAGGTGTACTAAACAACCAACAACAAACATTCATCATAGTATCATGACTTATTCGGTAGGTAAACACTCCAGAGGGATTGAACTACCTCATAGTTTTAGTAACCCGGAGTCCCAGAGTGTTGATGCTCTAAAGTAATATCTGATCATCTGTCAAGAAGGAAGATTCACTTTTGAGATCCTAAAAGCGCATGATGAGAAGGCCATTAAGAACACGTCTTCTTGGGGTTTCCTAGACCGACACTCGACCATAGATTAGGACAAATCTGTTTGATCTATGAGTAAAAAGATAATACATACTTTGGTGAAATTTTCTCTAGAGGGGTTGGAAATATGAAAAAGTCGAAGTCCCAAAGCTTTGAATTCCTAAAATAAACGAGAACCATCCACTCAACTGCATATTAAGTCATGGCCATCAATTTGTTTGAAACCTCTGGACAAGACAGGATCGTCCATCTAACAAAAGAACAAACATCGACCATCTGATCTACTTCAACAAAATGCACTCTGAAAGGTTGAATGATTGCAGAGGCTGGAAGTCGCAAAGGAAAAAGTTTTCAAGTAACGATAGTCATCCATCTCAGTGTGCTATTAAAACATGACCGTTCATCTTGACAAGTGATCAAGCACTCGTTTGGTGTACTGCGTGGTCACCACCTATGGTCGTATGATATAGAGGTCCCAAAGTGTTTTCTGTGTGAAATTGTACAGAAAGTAAGAATTTTATCCTAGTCAAGAAGGGGCATTGAACTAGATAGGATCTGGACTTTGTCCTGATTTATCCAACACTTGCAATGGATTATGATGCTAATCAGAAATCTCAGATATGTTCAAAAAAATATTGAAGAATTAAATAAAGAGGCATGGGATCGAGTTAAAAGAAATCGATCCATATCTGTGATCGATTTATGAAATGAACTCTCACTAAATTAAAAATCCTTCACGATAATGTTTAAATGATAATAAATATTATTGTTAATTTAAAATGAAGGGGTGTGATGGTCCAAACTAAGGGACACAATTATTCATAGCTCACACAAGTTGAAATATTATATAAACGAGAAAAAATGGTGAGAAAAAAGTGTCTATGTAGTCCAGATCAAAAGATCAAAACAAAGTAGAGTCAAAGAAGAAGAATTGATGATTCTTATGAAGTGAGGGTGGAAGGGAAGAGCACGGGAGGATTCATATCCTTTACTAAGTAAGTGTAATTTAAGGGAGTTGGTGCTTCCTAGGCTCGGTTCCCTAAATACAAAGGAGTTGGTGCTTCCTAGGGTTGGTGCCCTAAGGATAAGGGAGTTGGTGCTTCTTAGGGTTGGTGCCCTAAAAACCAAGGGAATCTGTGATTCCTAGGGTTGGTTCCCTGAAGAAGGGGATTTGTGTCTCCTAGAGTTGGTTCTCTAAAAATGATTGGTGTCCTTCACTATTCTTCATATAATCCTTGTAATTCATATTAATTATATTTATATAATTTATTTTACAAACAAGTCCATTGTCGATCTATTGTGGTAAATAACAAAATCTAAAAGTAACCGTTAATTGTTGAAAAAGGGTAATACTAATTAACCCCCTCTTAGTATTTTAACAGAAATATCCCATAATAGACATGCAACATAGGAAACTATTTATAAACTCATTATTGCCACATTTTAAATATTCATTGAGGCGATAGAAGTTCCAAACTCAGGCTAAGGCTCTGCAAGAAGACTTACAAATGGAAGAGAATCAATATAAACATGCATATCCATATATAGAAGAGTTGAGAGAGGATCTCAATAATATGACTGATGGGTGTTATATATACACTAAAAACACACTAAAAACCCTCAATTAAATTGTCAACCCAGGGTAAGTAAACTTAGAGTTGTAGCAAAATATATGCCAAAGGTAGAAGGGATGGTAGGAGTATAATCTAACTAATGAAGGTAGCTATCTAAGGCTAATCTACTCAAGCAAAGCTATCTAATGAGAAAACCCTACTAAGAAAATTGAAACTATGTAACCTAAGTACTTTTGGGCCAAGGATCGATGGATAGTTCTTTAAGAAATCAAGTAAAACCCTATGTAAAGAAAACTAATTCAACAGTAAGCAATAAGAAACTATTTAAGCATAACAATAAGCAAATAACCAAAGAAAACTATTTTAACTTTCCAACCTACATTCAATAAGCAACTATCCTATGAAAGCAAGTAAATAAACAAGCAAGCAAAGGCACCTAACTAACCTACTAAAGAAAGTAAACAAGTAAGAAAAGACAACTACCTAACCTATTAAACCAATAGACAAATAAGAAAAGACAACTAACTAACCTACTAAAGAAAATAGACAAGTAAGCAAAAACAACTAAATACTGCAAGCAATCAAATTAAAACTTCTCATTGAACAACTATCTAGCCTAAGAGGCAAGTGGAATAAATGTTCAATGCAAAACTATTTCTAATGCATGAAAGGAAATCTAAGAGGCAACTAGACTAAATGCTCAATGCAAAACTATTTCTAATGCATGAAAGGAAATCTATTTTATTGGAAGGAAGAAGAACTACCAACTAATGCTTAATCTATAATCAGGAAACTACTATCTAATGTATCAAAACAAAGTCTATCTATCATACAACAACAATAAAGCTTTATTCTAATCTATGAAAGCAAGAAACTATATCTATGAAAGCAGGAAAACTATCTCTTATAAACTACGAAAGCAAGAACCTATCTTTAATCTACAAAAACAGGAAAACTATCTTTTAACCTATGAAAATTCAAATATAATGTTGGTGGTTGTGTGAATGTCTTTGGTGTCAGATGATATCTCGATGGCACTTGACAACAAAGGACAATTCCAGTGGTATAAGCTCAACACTAATCTCAATGGCAAAGTGAAAGGTATGGATTAAACAATCCAATGGGAGTTTAGCCGTGACAAAACAATGTTAAATACCATGCATATTCATATATGAACCATCAACAACATAACGATATCATCATTATACTTCTACACTATGTAAGAAAAACTAGATTCAACCATTAACTAAGAAATATAATTGCAATTTAATTCTAGAAAGGAAATTACATAAAATGGAGACTATACTATATCTATTCTAACAATTCAAACTGCAATAAAGAAATGATTAAAAACAGAAATTAAGACATGACATTAAAAAGTAAACTAGCAACTACATTAACCAACAACTAAGTTAGCAAAATCTATATAAAACTAAAATAAGCAATATATCATTAAAAACTGAAACTAACTCTATACTTCCATCAAATCCCTATCGAAGAGAGCCCAAATAAAAACTTTGTTCTAGTCTAATTAAAACTTTGTTTTAAACTTGACAATAAAATCATAAAATAAAGCAAAATCTAATATCTAATTACACATGGGGTTAGTCTAGGGATTTTCAAATCCGTTCCTAAATACAAGATTAATGCATGCTAACACTATTCACCATACTAACCTACAAAAGAGAGTCAAAACAATTAAATTATAACAAAAAACTAATTAACGTAATAAATATGCATGTACATGAAATAAAGAGAACAACTAAACTATGAAATGCATAAACAACACAAATACAGTTACCAGATTGTTGGTGGTCCCCCCAGCAAGTCTTGATCACTCCCCAAAAGCACACCATGAGCTTAGCAAAAGGAATTCACCATTAAAACACAGAAACATAGTTTTATACAATTCTAGCAATTGAAAAATGTAAAAACAGAGCCAAAATCGTTTTTGGCTCTAACACATGACTTCTCCTACTGCTTAACAATTATTTGACCACCACGGTGGTATTTATAATGTTTACATACCAAGTGGTCGACCACACGAGGTTCGAACCACTTCTAAAATTTGCAAATTTCATTAATGGTACCCTAACTGCTGAAACAAAGAGAGCCAATAATCACCCACCATAATAACCCAAAATCGAGTTGTCAAGATTTCAGTAGCTGGAGGGGATAAGGATGAACAAAACCCATGTTTCTGATTCACCCATCACTGGCTGACAATACCATAACCGCCAAGTTGCCCTCTGTTTTTGTGCAAGAAGAGGTGTTGGACGGAGTGTCGGATCGGGTACCGAAACGAGCACTGGAAGGAGTGCCAGATCAAGTGCCATAAGTAGAAACGTGGTGTATTTTCGCTTTGTAACACCAAAAAACGTGAATCAGATCATTGGAAGTGTGAAAACATGATAAATTATGCTCGATACAATCATTAAACATGAATCATATGTACCTTATGTTGAACATACCATTTTATCATAAAATTCTTTAAAAAGCTCCTTCAAAAGATGAAAAACACATATGTACATTGGAAAACGTGCATAATAACCATCATAAAAGTGATCATATCGCGGGCCCAACATTACCCCCACACCTAAGATTTTGCAGGTCCCACTGCAAACAAAACTAAATTGCCCTTTATGACTAAACTTGCGAAGGAGGGGGTGGATTAGCTTTAGAAGCTTCTCCCTCTTGCTCGAGGGATTTTGACTTAGGATTTTCGTGGTGTTTTAATTGCATCTAGAGACTATTATTGGTGGCAATAATATCATCAACCTAACACTGTATAAATTTCATATTGGCTTGTAGGACAACATTATCGTGGCGTAAATGATAACTCAGTGTTTCATGTTCTCTAAGTTTGAACTGGAGGGTTTGGAGTTTTTGGAGGCTACTGATGAAATTTCAGGAATTCTTGAGATGTATATTATACCCTTGATCCTTTAAACCATACAAAACAACAATTTTACCTCTGCAAAATTAGTTCCAAAAGTGACTTCCCATAAGCGCAACAATTCTAGCTTGGCGAACTTGTGAAATATAGGTATCAACGTGACACCTATAACTACAAGACAGTAAAACCTATGTAAAAACTAAGAGAATTTTTTGTTTTTGAATATTTCCTTGACAAAAACCTCTCTTGGTTTTCAAAAATTCACTTTCAGTTGTTAGGAAAACATGCCAAGAAAATATGACTAAAACAGGAAAAACAGAGTGTTTTATTTCCTAAAAAACTAGGCATCTAAGAGAAGTTAATATATCCAAAACCATAACGTATATTTAGAAACTGAGAGAGGTTATTGTTTTTTAATATGTCCTTGATAAAAAAATCTCTTTTTTTTCAAAAATTCACTTCCCGTTGTTAGGAAAACACGAAAATAAAATATGACTAAAACAGGAAAAACAAAGTGTTTTATTTTTTGAAAGCATAGGCCTCTAAGATGATAGAATATATCCCAAACCATAAATTATATTCAAAAACTGAGAGAGGTTATTGTATTTTGGTATTTTATGAACAAAAAACACCTCTTGTTTTCAAAAATTACTTTCCCATTTGTTCATAATCCCAGCTTGAAGTTGGTTACTCAAAACTTGCAGAAGCGGAGCGTGCTCTTAGCAGAAGTGCAACATGGTCTTTGATAGGGGTTTTGGATGCCTTCCCAGAGGATTTTTGGGCTGAAAGTGGTATGGGTGGAAATTTAATGATGTCTGCTACACAATGGAACCATCAAGTACTTCAAATGCCTTCTCCAAACCTCTGAAAAAATGACTTCGAGTCAAGTTCTCCAAATGTGCAGAAACCCTCCTATAGCGTCTGTATTTGGGAAATTTATCTCAAATGATAACACATGTGCATAAAATGAAGGAGGTTTTTGTTTCTTGGTCTATGATTGACAAAAACTTCTTTCAATTTGTCAAATTAATCTTCCTTAATTCAGAAACCAATTTTGAAGTAGAACTTCGACCAAGACTATCATTTGAAAATTGATGACAAGGAATGATGACATGACCATGATGAAACTTTATGACCTTGGATGAGTGGAGGGAGTATTATTGACACCTAGACACACCAATGACCATTTTACAACCAAGAGATGCCAAATTTTATTTGATAATTGTATTTTGAAAATATAACGATTTGACCTAATAACCCTACATGAAAGAGTAAATTTAATCACTGGTGACTGACAAAACTGAAAAATACTAACAAAAGGCTTCGTTTGTACTGGTAGGCATGGTGAACAAGAGAATTGTTATTTCCTTGTTATTTCCTGTCATCAATATGTAACAATTCAAACAACTGATCCTCTTTTCATAAGCTTGGAATACAAATGACAATAAGTATTTAGTAGTTGTAATCGCTCTGTATTTGTCATAAAGAGTAGTTAAGTATAAATAGTCTTCTATAGCATAAACATAAAAATGCACAGGAGCTTATAACACACACAATGATGTCAACAATATATAATTTAGCATATCAATACAAACAATTGTTGATATAATATCCCAAGACTTTGTAAAAAGACAATATGACATAATTTTGATAGAAATCCTACTTCCTCTTCTCATCGGTTCGCTATAAAAATGGGCAATTCTTAGAATTTTTAGCTCAGGAAACTCCCCCCAGACCGAAGATATGGCACATCCCCATGCCATGAATTAGCAATAGACTTATTGGTCTTTACTATTTTTAGAGGGGGGTTAACAATAGACTTCTTGGACTTTTGTTCCAGTAAAGGAATATCTTAAGCATGAGGGTTTGGGTGGAGTAACAATCCCTAGATAAAGAGTCTTCTTGCTAGTATTGATATTAAGATGAGGGTTTGCAAATTGGTAAATGAACTCATCCCACATTTTCCCCAATTCGGCTAAGACAAGTAGTTTGATAAGGCCATGGTGAAATAGGCTATTATGGGGATTGGTTACATCCTTCCTCACTTGGGAAGACAACTTCTCAAGACTCTTTAAGAAGTAAAAGGGAAATTTACAATGGCTTATGGAACTAAAAGTGAGCTAATAATCGAAATTGATAGGCTTTAAATACATAATATCTACCTTCACATGTAATCAATCTAGTGATGACTATGAGAGGGTTGATTAACTCCTCTTTTATCCACTCCTTGGAGTATCCCTTAGCTCCAGAGATGTTTTGAAATGCAGTTTTGAAAACCCTTTTATAGCTTGCTCTTGGAAACTGGTGGTGTTTAAATCAATGGTCTCCAACTCTTGGGATCTTTGTGGCTGAGGCAATTGATTCCTCAGAGGCCTTGAACATAGTGAATAGGAGTTGAGGCAAGCTAAGAGTGTTCCATTGTTGTTGATTTTGACACCATGCTCACTCAATCCACTTTCATAGAACATGTAATGTCAAACCTACAATGAACAACCTGTAACAAAAATAAACCAATAGAGTGGTATGTTAAGGACAATCACAACAATTTATAGCACACAAGAGTTTAGCACTTCAAGATAAAATGACTGCTGATGTAATAACCTGTATCATGAAAATAATACAAAAATTCTTGCAAAGATTTATTTCTCTAGGCAATGATAATTCGTCATCTCATGAACCCCTCTCCCACACCTAAGTATTGTGACACCTCACAATAAAAAATATAGGAAACCARTCAGTTCTCCCAATAGCCGAAGATTTACAGCTTGTTAAGTGTAGAGATAAATTTCACAGATTGGTCTGACGAGACGGTTAAAATATGGCCCCACCTATAGGATAAGAGATCCTATATATAGATAAGAAGAGGTAGGCAAGAGAGTTTCAAGATAGTCTCAGAGTTAGTTCCCAATGGAAAGTTTATGGATTTCATTAACCTTAGCTTAACCATACATACTTCATGTCAGCATTGTCTTGCAAGTAATTGCGTACATCATGACAAGTTTAAATTTATTATTTATTTTTTATCAGATTACCATCCTCGCCAGGTAGAATGCACCACTTCCAACAAGACTGTTCAGTACTCTGGCGGGTTTACCTAGTCATACCATAGGCCGATACCTGCTACCAATAGACCTATTCAGTATCTCGATGGGTTATCCTCTTACATGCTCAGAGACTGGACCTCCATCTTTTAATATTTTAGTATAATATTGCTTTATGCAAGAAGATGGGGGGACAACTCTGAAAACAACTTTTTCTTTCCTTTTATTGGGATGGTATTTATGTTAGAGGATGAATTTACGTTATACATATTCCTTAGTGATTGTCCTGATGTAAGGGTTACTTAAGCGGACATGGTCTATCTAAATATATGATATAATCAATCTATTTATTGTGTAGTGGATGGTACCATTGAGAAAGAACAGAAAGGTAGGCTCAAATCACTTTCTTCTTTTGTAAGTTATTGTGATGTTTCCATGACTAAACACTAATCAGACCTCCTTGTTATTCTTTAATAAAGATACTTTAATCACTTACTCAGGTTTCTTGGGAAAACTGTATGAGAGACCTCTAAGCTTGATGGTTACGGTGTCACTTCCTTATATAGTGGTGAATGTTCAATAACAACTACTATTTAAGATGCCTTGAGAAAAAGAAGATGAAAGTCTTTGCAAAAATATGTCTAATTACAAAAAGGAATTATTCATTTGATGCTTAGAAGACAACAAGGTTCAAGTATAACAATGTTTCGAAGATGAATCCTTTTTTTTATATTTCCTTGAATATATCTACTCCTGGTGAAATAAATACCTACAGAAGTCTCTAGAAAAAAAAACACACTCTAAAATATCAAAGACTAATGAGATCAAGTCACTAGAACATGTATCTCATAGTTATTTTATTAAAAGAAAATGTAAAATGGGGCTGCATTAGACTCTAAGGTAAACTAACAACATACACCTTTTATTTACTATCCTACCCTACCTAAAAAGAAAGGGAAAATATTTATTCAAGTGTAAGAACTCTTCCAATGTAACAATGTGTGGAGCAAGATAAGAAACATACTCATATCCATGTATGAAAAGGTTACCGCAGTGATTACCTAGATATGAAGAACCAACCAACCTACTTGTTTGGGCATTAGAAGGTGTTGAAGAAGAGAATAGTATTGTGGCCTGATGACCTCTTGAAACCAAATTTCAATGTAATCTTGATGTTCATCAACAGTAATTTCTATGCTCTCCTTCATCATGTTGTGCAGATCCTTTTCTTCTGGATGTTTTATTTCTAAAGTACATAAAGGATCTGCTAAGATGGATGTTGAGAACTCCTCAATATTAGGTCTTAATGATTTCTCTCCACTGGATGTAGTCCATAATTTTTCAGCCTCCTTCGCATTTTGGCAAGGAAAGTCATTTTTTAGCTCATAGGACCTTGATTCTTCTAATATTTTTAGAGAGGTAGACAAGTTCTTGGCTATTGTCAGGATGCGTTCTTCCTGAAAAGAAGAAATCCTGACTCTTGCTAGGATTTGAGAAAGTTCCCTCAGGCTAATGGTTTCTTCTGAATTCATCTTGCCATTTGATAAAACTTCGTTCACACAAAGATGATGCCCACAAAGTTAGTATTTCCTAATGGTAGTAAGAAAACAAAGGTTGTATTGTTTGGTTCTACAGAAGGCTCGAGTGGTCTTGCCTCCTATCCAAATACTACTGATGATTCAATTTTTGTTCTATACTGCTCCCTGCGTTAGTCTCTTCAGAGAATACTTTATCTCTTTGGGTTGAGCTAGCTCCTGTTTTTCGGTATCGGTCTGCGGAGATTATGCGAGGAATGTTCCTTTCCCAAAGAGATTGGAAGGAACCTTGGTTGAAAGGTCTGATTTTGATTTAGTGTATCTACCTTGTGGGTCTCTAGGCCTATTCATGAAAGAAAGAAAAAACAAAAGAAAAAGCTACCATTTGGTTTCTATGTCTATTCATGAAAGAAAACAAAAACAAAAAGGAAAAAATACCATTGGGTTTGGGGGAACCTTCTATAGCAGATTCATAGGTTCTTACCTCTCATCTTAAATATCCTCCACCACCAAGCTAATGCTAAGGTATAAGGATGATCTATTTCCTAACTACTTCTTACCTTAAGACAACTCCCCGACAATGGCGCCAAAAATGATGGCTGATATATATGCACTAAAAACACACTAAAAACCCTCAATTAAATTGTCAACCCGGGGTAAGTAAACTTAGAGTTGTAGCAAAATATATGTCAAAGGTAGAAGGGCTGGTAGGAGTATAGTCTAACTAAGGAAGGTATCTATCTAAGGCTAATCTACTCAAGCAAAGCTATCTAATGAGAAAACCCTACTAAGAAAATTGAAACTATGTAACCTAAGTACTTTTGGGCCAAGGATCGATGGATAGTTATTTAAGAAAGCAAGTAAAACCCTATGTAAAGCAAACTAATTCAACAGTAAGCAATAAGCAACTATTTAATCATAACAATAAGCAAATAACCAAAGCAAACTATTTTAACTTGCCAACCTACATTCAATGAGAAACTATCCTATGAAAGAAAGTAAATAAACAAGAAAGCAAAGACACCTAAAAAACCTACTAAATCAAGTAAACATGTAAACAAAGACAACTACCTAACCTATTAAAGCAATAGACAAATAAGAAAATACAACTAACTAACCTACTAAAGAAAATAGACAAGTAAGAAAAAACAACTAAATACTGCAAGCAATCAAATTAAAACTTCTCATTGAAAAACTATATAGCCTAAGAGGCAAGTGGACTAAATGCTCAATGGAAAACTATTTCTAATGCATGAAAGGAAATCTAAGTGGCAACTGGACTAAATGCTCAATACAAAACTATTTCCAATGCATGAAAGGAAATCTATTTTATTGGAAGCAAGAAGAACTACGAACTAATGCTTGATCTATAATAAGAAAACTACTATCTAATCTATCAAAGAAAAGTCTATCTATCCTACAGCAGCAATAAAACTTTATTCTAATCTATGAAAGGAAGAAACTATATCTGTGAAAGAAGGAAAACTATCTCTTCTAATCTACGAAAGCAAGAATCTAACTTTAATCTACGAAAATAGGAAAACTATCTTTTAACCTATGACAATTCAAATATAATGTTGGTGGTTGTGTGAATGTATTTGGTGTCAGATGATATCTCGATGGAACTTGACAACAAAGGACAATTCCAATGGTATAATCTCAACACTAATCTCAATGGAAAAGTGAAAGGTATGGATTAAACAATCCAATGAGAGTTTAGCCATGACAAAACAATGTTAAATACCCTACATATTCATATATGAACCATCAACAATATAACGAGATCATCATTATACTTCTAAACTATGTAAGAAAAACTAGATTCAACCATTAACTAAGAAATATAATTGCAATTTAATTCTAGAAAGGAAATTACATAAAATGGAAACTATACTATATCTATTCTAACAATTCAAACTGCAATCAAGAAATGATTAAAAACAAAAATTAAGACATGAGATTAAAAAGTAAACTAACAACTACATTAACCAACAACTAAGTAAGAAAAATCTATATAAAACTAAAATAAACAATCTATCATTAAAAACTGAAATTAACTCTATCCATCCATCAAATCCTTGTCGAAGAGAGCCCAAATAAAAACTCTGCTCTAGTCTAATTAAAACTCTATTTTAAACTTGACTATAAAATCATAAAAGAAAGCATAATCTAATATCTAATTACACATGGGGTTAGTCTAGGGATTTGCAAATCCATTCCTGACTACAAGATTAATGCATGCTAACACAATTCATCATACTAACCTGCAAAAGAGAGTCAAAACAATCAAATTATAACAACAAACTAATTAACGTAATAAAAATGCATGTACACGAAATAAAGAGAACAACTAAACTATGAAATGCATAAACAACAAAAAGACAGTTACCAGACTACTGGTGCCCCCCCCCAGCAAGTCGTGGTCACTCCCTAAAAGCACACCATGAGCTCAACAAAAGGAATTCACCATTAAAATGTAGAAACACTGTTTTATACAATTCTGGCAATTGAAAATTGAAAAAATAGAGCCAAAATCGTTTTTGGCTCTAACACATGACTTCTTCTACTGCTCAACAATTATCTGACCACCGCAGTGGTATTTATAATGTTTCCAGACCAAGTGGTCGACCACAAGAGGTTCGAACCACTTCTAAAATTGGCAAATTTCATTAATGGTGCCCTAACTTCCGAAATAGAGAGAGCCAATAATCACCCACCATAACAACCCAAAATCGAGTTGTCAAGAGCTCGGTAGATGGAGAGGATAAGGATGAACAAAACCCATGTTCCCGATTCGCCCATCATTGGTTACCAATACCATAACTTCCAAGTCACCCTCTGTTTTTTTGGAGGAAGAGGTGTTGGACGGAGTGTCGGATCGAGTATCGGAAGGAGTGCTGGAAGGAGTGTCGGATCAAGTGCCGGAAGTAGAAATATTGTGTATTTTCTCCCTGTAACACCAAAAAACGTGAATCAGATCCTCGAAAGCATGAAAACATGATAAATTATGCTCGATACAATCATTAAACATGAATCATATGTACCTTATGTCGATCATATCGTTTTATCATAAAATTCTTCAAAAAGCTCCTTCAAAAGATGAAAAACACATATGTACATGTGGAAAAAGTGCATAATAACCATCATAAAAGTGATCATATCTTGGGCCCAACAATGACATTTAAGTTGAATCAGAACAAAGGCAAGGAACAGAGGGAAGTTGTCTGGTGTACCTTATGTAGAACATAAGGATACCACAAAACTGAGTGCCCAATATTTGTGTGGTACTTGGGAGAAAGGTTTTCGAATCCCTTACCCACAGGAGGAATATGGTGTGAACTCTGTAAAACAACTGGAAATGATCCCTACCATTGTACAATGATGCAAAAATATTAAAAAGTGCATAATATTACATTATGAAATTTTTGCAAGTCTGTAGGACACGAGGATAATGATTGTCGAACCATGGAAATTATGAAGCAAAGGACCTCAAATTCTTATAGGATACAGGATGAACTAGTGATAAGAAAAACTATGTAGCATTATCATAATGTGCAACATTTTTCAGCACCACCACAATATAATAAAGTACCACAGTATTGTTGATTAAGGTTGGTTGTCATTGATGTTAACCCTTGAAGAAAGCCCCACAACACAAAGGTTTGGGTAATGGACCCAAGATTGTTTGATGTAAATATGAGTCATTATTGTCTTGTCATGGTTGATAAGAAGTAAAGATGGATGAACTCCAAAGTGGTCCCCTTATGGTGAAAGCCCTCACGAGAAGACGCTTTGCGGAGTAAGAGAACCCATGCTTAATTGTGGAATAATGAGATGAAGGACAATGAATTTGTCCAGTAAACTATCCTATATGGATATTTCTTGTCATTCCATTTCCAGTGGTATGTGGAACATCACATAACTCCTCACGGTTAGAGAGTTATGGCCATGAGAAGTTGGAGACCCAAGGTTTGGGTAATGGACCCAAGTTATTTTGATGGATAATGGTATGAGTTATGATATATTTTCAGATAATAATATTCCATATGGATAGTCCATGTCATTCCATTTCTGGTGGTATGTGGAACGTCACATAAGTCCTCACAGTTTGAGAGTTATGGCCTTACGAAGTTGGAGGACCCTCATATGTCAACTAGAAGTGCCAAAAAATCAAAGTAGCCAAAGTGGTTTAAGAGATTTTAAAAGGTAAATAATAAGTGAAGTAATGAGTGTATTATAATTCAAAGTTAATAAAAAATAAATTATTTCAATAATAAATTTAATGGAGAAATTAGAAGCGGGTTAACCCTAAAATAAAGAAAGTGGGGCCAAGTGACCTAGAAGATGTTGTTAAGGAAGCTACTTGGAGAGTATAAATAAGAGGCAAGGCTCTCTCATTTTAATCACACTTGAGAATATTGAATATCTATAGATATCTAAGGTAACCAAGGATACCTAAGCCAAAATCGTGAGGGAAGGTGAAGAAAAGAAGGCTGAAATGCAAGGAAGGATAAATTATTTTGATGGTGCTTTCTAAGGTATGTTATTTACAAGTCATCTCACCATTTTCGCTATAAATTTTTTTCTATAATGCTTCAGACCGTGAAATTGATATTCCATTAATAAAACATATCCAAGTATCT
>SNQJ01S0000624.1:17481-28324 GCA_010110895.2 Picea sitchensis
GAAGAATAGGTCACATGCATTTTGATAACCTTGTCAAAGTCAACAAAAGAGAAGTAGTCATAGAAATGCACCAGATCATGAAACCAACCAACACTTTATGAAAGCATTGTCAACAAGGAAAGCAAACAAAGACTAGGTTCAAATCAAAGGAATATTCAACAAAAATACCATTGGAAATTGTGCACATTGATCTAGTTGGACCAACTACAACAAAGGGATTAAAAGGTGAAAAATACTTTATGTTATTAGTTGATGATTATACAAGAATGACTGCAGTTTGCTTTCTCAAGAACAAGTCAGAAGATTTTGAAAAAATCAAGATCTACAAGGAAATGGTTGAAAATGAGATGGATTCAAGAATCAAATGTTTGAGATTTGATAATGGAGGAGATTTCACTTCAAAGAAATTTATGGTCTACTGTAGCAGTCATGGAATAAAAAGACAATTCTTCGTTGCTAGGACACCTCAACAGAATGGAGTTGTTGAAAGAAAGAACAGGACAGTACAAGAAATGGATCGAACCATGCTAATGGATTCCAAATTGACAGATATATTTTGGACACAGGCAGTGCATACAACAGTTCACATTCAAAACAGAGTAATGCTCAAAAACAACATTGATAAAACTCCCTACGAGCTATGGAAAGGAAGACCAGCAAATGTGAAGCACTTCAGATTTTTTGGAAGAAAATGCTACATCAAAAGAGAATATGGAAGAATGGGAAATTTTGACTCTCGTGTGGACAAAGGAATACTTGTTGGTTACTCAAGTACAAGGAAAACATACAAGTGTTACAATCTAATATTGAAGAAAGTTGTGGAAAGTATCAACATAACAATTGATGAAACATGAAGACCAGAATCAAAGGAAGAAGAAAACAAATCAATGGAACAACTTTTCGAAGAAGAATATGAAAAATAAGTAGAAGAGGAAGATGAAGATGAAGAGAATCCGACAAAAGAAGAAGATCAAGTTCAGAAATTATCTCCAAAGAAACCTAGCAAACGAGTACAAAAGAATCATCCTTCAGATCAGATTATTGGAAACAAAGATGCAGGAGTTGAGACTAGAAGAAAAATCCGTTCACCGGAAAAAACACACCTAGCACTCTTATCTGCAATTGAACCAAACTGTTTTGAAGAAGCTAGCAAGGATGAATTTTGAAATAAGGCCATGAATGAAGAATTGGATCAAATAGAGAAAAATGACACTTGGGAATTGGTTCCAAGACCAAAGAATAAGAATGTGATCAACACAAAATGAGTTTTTAGGAATAAATTGAATGAAGATGGACATGTTACAAGGAGCAAAGCTAGATTGTTATATAAAGGATATGCACAGATTGAAGGAATCGACTTTGAAGAGACATTTGCCCCAGTTTCCATAATGGAAGCAATCCGTTTAGTTTTATCTTATGCATGCTCAAAAAATGTTAAAGTATATCAGATGGACGTAAAATCATCTTTTCTAAATGGGGAACTTGAAGAAGAAGTCTACATTGAACAACCAGAAGGATTTCAATTGTCAGAGAACACAAACTATGTATGTAAATTAAAGAAGGCCTTGTATGGTCTAAAACATGCTCTTAGAGCATGGTACTCCAGACTGGATAAGTATCTGCAACAGGCAAGGTTCAGAAAAGGAAGTGCAGAAAACAACCTCTACATCATTTAAGTCAGGGTAATATTTTATTAATTGAAGTTTATGTTGATGATATTATTTTTGGTAGTGATGATGACATGTTAAGCCAAAAATTTGCAAAAGACATGCAGAATGAAGTTGAAATGTAATTACTTGGAGAACTATCCTTCTTTCTGGGACTTTAGATATGTCAAAGAAACCAAGGAATTTTTATTTCTCAAACCAAGTATATCAAATAAATGCTAAAGAGGTTTGGAATGGAAGATTGCAAACCAGTTATCACTCCCATGCAAACCAATTGTAAGTTGAGAAAAGATGATGATTCGAAGTCTACATATCAGAGGCAATACAGGTCAATGATTGGCAGCCTACTATATGTGACAACATCTAGACCATATGTAATGCAAGCAGTTGGACATGTGGCACGATTTCAAGAAGCACCAAAGGAATCACATGTATTAGCAGTAAAGAGGTTTTCCAGATATCTCAAAGGAACAAAAGAGTTTGGATTATGGTATCCAAAAGGAAAAGATCTATCACTTATTTCCTACACAGATGCAGATTGGGCAGGTTGTATTGATGGCCGACGAAGCACCAATGGAGCAACATTCTACTTAGGTGAGTGTTTGTTATCGTGGCTAAGTAAGAAACAATCATCAGTATCTCTATCTACAGCCGAGGCAGAGTATATTACAGCAGCAACATGTTGTACACAGGTTCTTTGGATGAAATAAACTTTGATAGATATACAAGTTGAGTATGATGAGCCTATTCCAATATGTTGTGATAATACAAGTGCCATCAGTATCTCAAAAAACTCTGTGATGCACTCCAAGACGAAGCACATTCCAATCAAGTATCACTTTCTATGGGAACAGGTTGCAGAAAATAACATCAGAGTTGAGTATGTGGGCACAAAAGAACAAGTGGCAAACATCTTTACAAAACCACTTCCACGATAATCCTTTGAATATCTTCGCCAAAGACTTGGAGTTATTTCTACTAAAAAATGAATGCTTTTTGAATGATTATATTATATGTCTTAGATGTACATGAGGAAGCACCATAAGAGGACAGTTCAGTTAGGGGGAGCAGCCCCAGATGGAAAGATACATTTGCCATTGATGACAAAGGGGGAGATATTTATCAGATGCAGAGGATAGAGGCATGGTTCCAAGGGCAGCAGATTTATCATATGCAGAGGACAGAGGCAAATTTATCAGATACAGAGGACAGAGGCATGGTTCCAGGGGGAGCATGAGTGATATGATTTTAGTATTGCATCATAGTGTTTCCATCAATGCCAAAGGGGGAGATTGTTGATTAAGGTTGGTTGTCATTGATGTTAACCCTTGAAGAAAGCCCCGCAACAAAAAGGTTTGGGTAATGGACCCAATATTGTTTGATGTAAAGGTGACTCATTATTTTCTTGTCATGGTTGATAAGAAGTAAAGATGGATGAACTCCAAAGTGGTCCCCTTATGGTGAAATCCCTCATGGGAAGATGCTTTGCGGAGTAAGAGAACCCATGCTTAATTGTCGAATAATGAGATGAAGGACAATGAATTTGGCAGGTAAACTATACTATATGGATATTTATTCTAATTCCATTTCCGTTGGTATGTGGAACGTCAAATAACTCCTCACGGTTAGAGAGTTATGGCCATGAGAAGTTGGAGACCTGAGGTTTGGGTAATGGACCCAAGTTTGTTTGATGGATAATGGTATGAGTTATGATATATTTTCAGATAATAATATTCTATATGGATATTACATGTCATTTCATTTCTGGTGGTATGTGGAACGCCAAATAACTCCCCATGGTTTGAGAGTTATGGACTTAAGAAGTTGGAGGAACCTCATATGTCATCTAGAAGCCCCAAAAGGTCAAAGTAGTCAAAGTGGTTTAAGTTGGATAAGAAGTAAAGATGGATGAACTCCAAAGTGTCCCTTATGGTGAAATCCCTCATGGGAAGACGCCATTATAAGAGAACCCATGCTTTAATTGTCAACAATGAGATGAAGGACAATGAATTTAAGTGTGTAAACTATCCCATATGGATATTTATTCTAATTCCATTCAAGCAGTATGTGGAACGCCAAACAACTCCTCACGGTTAGAGAGTTATGGCCATGAGAAGTTGAGACCCTGAGGTTTGGGTAATGGACCCAAGTTCGGTTTGATGGATAATGGTATGATATGATATATTTTCAGATAATAATATCTACATGGATATTACATGTCATTTCATTTCCTGGTGGTATGTGGAACGCCACATAACTCCCCCATGGTTTGAGAGTTATGGACTTAAGAAGTCGGAGGAACCTCATATGTCATCTAGAAGCCCCAAAAACAAAAGTAGCCAAAAGTGGTTTAAGAGATTTTAAAGGTAAATAATAAAGGGGAAGTAATGAGTGTATTATAATCAAAGTGAATAAAAAATAAATTATTTAACACAAATTTAATGGAGAAATTAGAAGTGGTTAACCCGAAAATAAGGAAAGTGGGGCCAAGTGACCTAGAAGATGTTTTTAAGAAAGCCACTGAGAGTATAAATAAGAGAAAAGGCTCTCCCATTTTAATCACACTTGAGAATATTGAATATATATAGGTATATAAGGTAACCAAGGATAGATCTAAGATGAAAATCTAAGGGAAGGTGAAGAAAATAAGGTCAAATGCAAGGAAGGATAAATTCCTTTGAGGAAAGGTTTCTAAGGTATGTTATTTACGTGTCATCTCACCATTTTCTCTGGAATGTTTTTTATATAATGATTCAGACCATGAAATTGTTATTCCATTGAGAACACATATCCGCATCTGTGGTAAAAAATTCAGCCTGTGGTCATTTTAGTTTTGGATTTACACTTCGTGGGAAAATAGGGTTTGTGGGCCACCCGAAACTAGTCAAAAACAGGTTTTGGGTAACAACATCATAACCTATTCACAACACATCCAAACCTCAATGAAACAAAATTTTGTTGGTTATGGTACAATATTTATAATTCCTTTTAATATATTCATATCATTTCAACAAATATTTCGGTGGGCACGCCCCACAAGGTCACTCTCTAGAATAAGCCGTAATTCAGAAAGGTAAGGCTACTTTGCTATAAATCCTTTCTAAGAGGTTCCAAGAGGAAACTCTGAGGAATTTCATAAAACACACTGAACAACAATGTGTATCAGTTTCAGATCTTTATAAATTACAGGTACAAAGGTATGATTACTCAAGTTAGGGTTGTTGAGTAGTCAAAAACTAGGCATGTGAGACTAAAGAAATGTTTGATGAAAAAGGTAGTCTCTTGTTGTTGAAGGGCGAAGGTTGTAGAGAATGTGATCATATACACCCAAGTCTATTACATATCGCACAAAGATCATATTTGGATGATGGAAATTGATGAGGATTTTGGTTGAGGTAATACATGTTGAGTACATGGTTGAGGACAAGTAGTTGATGACTTGGCACATACATGAGGTGTATAGTTACGATGTTGGTACATATTGATGAGTCATAGTTGATGAGTAGTTGACACATGATTGGTACATACTTGGTACATGGTTGGATGCACTTGTTTATGGTACAGGTTGATTACAGGTTATTTGGTACAGGTTGGTGCATGGTTGATGCACTTGTTTATGGTACAGGTTGAGGTACATGTTGATGGATGGTTGATGCATGGTTAAGATTTATTGGTACAGTTTTATAGCACTATATCTCATAGTGAAAGGTTGACAGTGGTTCCATCATTCTACTTCTACTTCAAGGTGGCAAGACGAGGCAAGGACAAGTGGTTGTAGACACCTTCCGGTTGTAGCTGAAGAAAATGGGGGGTTGTAGCCTCCTTCTAGTTGTAGCCAGAGAATTGGGGAGTTGGAGATTCCCTCAGGTTGTAGCCTGGGAAACTAGGTGGTTGGAGCCTCCTTCTAGTTGCAGCTGGAAAACAAACGAGGTTGGTGCTTCCAATGAATGTAATTCTTGAAGACATATAAGAAAAAGTATTTTGTGGTTTTCTCCTGATTTGGGTTTCCACATAAAACACTGGTGTACTATGTATGTGTATGTTTTTTCATTTGTTCATTTCTTATTTACTTTGTAGTTATTGGATGATAATGCTTCATTGATATAACACTTGGATTATATGGTTAAAAAGGATTAAATTGCTCTATTATTGATTCACCCCTCCTCTCAGTAAACCAACAAGTATAACACACCACACATAGACAATCAATGTGATAGAGGAGGATTTAGAGGATGAAGATGTGGAAGAGGATGATTTAGAAGAGGCAAAGGACTAGTGACCTACCACGATTTCTAGAAACCTAGAAATTATGCAAGGGATTGTCTAAAGGCATCGAAAACATGCATGCATTTTCATGCAACATATCATACTACACATGAATGGCCTATACTTCTGACAAAAATGAAGGAAAAAAGGAATCAAAATAACCAGAATGTTCAATGGATTGCCACAGAAACTAGATCTGATGGGGAAAATATTAATATAGTTACTCGAGGTGGAACCAAAATAGGAGAAGATGTAGCAAATCAAAATTAGAACCAACACTAGTGGGTTAGAAAAAATAAAACACCTCAACAACGTTTTGATGTGCACAAGGAAAAAGAAACATTCAAGCAGATCAGATAAGAATTTTTGTAGGAGAATATTGCGTCTACTTCAAACACATAACCAGGATATGATGGACCCATATATGATATGCCTCATCCATATGATCATACCAATGGCGGTCAACCTTCCAAAAATGTAAGCAATCTAAGAAAATTTCTAGTGTCTTGCTTGAAGTTATTGAATGATCAAACATCTATACAAGTATTACAAGGTTTGTTAGAAAAATGCAATCCTAAAGAAGTGATAAAAATAGAACAAAAGACAGTAATCATTTCCATAGTAAGACAATAACAAACAAAGGGTTCAGAGTAAACAAAAATATTGGAGACTTTAACATGGGTGACATCATATTAGATTTGGGATCTGAGGTAAATGTTATTCCGAACAAAACATGGGAATGCATGGGGGAACCTACACTAGGATATTCACCCATTCAGTTGAAACTAGAAAACCAACATAGAGTAATACCAATTGGTCCATTTAAAGGCATACTAGTGGATTTTGATGGTGTGCACACTATGGCATATTTTGAGGTAATTTATATAGTGGATAATACTACATCTTATCCAACATTGTTGGGACTAGATTGAGAATTTGAAAATCAAGCTATCATTAACTTGAAGACCTAGAAAATGATTTTTGAATAAGGAGAATATAGATTCATAGCACTATTTTATCCTTCAGAATGTGGATGATATGTTGAACAAATGATAGATAACTTTATCACACAAAATTTAAAAATTTTCTATAGAACCATCGCGCGGGAGGAATATTACATTAACCCAACAACATATGGAATGTTTAGATGGAGAAGCATCATTTCTTGTGCTTTAAATTCTAACATTGGACTAGAGAATTGGAAAAAACACTTACATGAGATATCTACCAAAAGATGTGCAAGAATGGCGCATGCACTAAGATGGGTTGGCACAAAGGTAAGAAAACCTCCAAGTTTTTATGGTCAAAATGATTTGGAAGAATTATTAACAAAGTTTGAATTAGAAGTCCTGTAAAGTCAAACGTTATTAGTTTTAGATATTTCCTTTAAATAAAAACATGCACCTTGGTGGGGTACTCATAAAGAAAAGATCCATGATTGGTATCAATGAAAAATATTATCGTGCATTAGATTTGGTGCAGAATAAAAGAATAAGCATATGTAGAAATATGATGGAATAGGACAACTAATAGAACATATAGGCATATGCATAACCCAATGGAGAACAATATCACCAGAGGAATGGCCACATGACTTCATCCATACATTGGAAGGCATACTAATAAATTGGTATACAGAACTGGAACTGCACAAAGGAACTGTAAATTGGATAGATTTGCAGTAGAAAATTGTAATTATGTTTTCATTTAAACATGAGAATCCAATGATAGATGCAACATTGAAGTTGATAAAAGAAAATATTTTTGATAAATTGAATTTGAAATTGTAACATCTTATCAGAATCACAATCAACAAACAGTCAAACAATTGTTACATTGTTATCACGTCACAGAAGATGACCCAACAAAAGAAAACACGCAGGATATTCAGATAACAAAAGTTGAAGGCGAAAGAAAATTAGAAGGCCCATAGTTACATTCAGAAGAATTTGTTGCACCACTGATGATAAATAAGGTCATTGGTCAATATTGGAACAGAAGAGAATCCAAAAATTGCAAGTATTGGTTAATATTGGGACAACCACACATTGGAAAGAATAATATAACTATTGCGCAAACATAGTGATCTATTTCCAAAAACATCTTCAGAAATGAAAGGGGTGGTAGGAGAAAATGGAGAAATGAAGATTCATTTGCGACTATATGTCAGACAAATAAGACAGATACCCTATAGGTTAAATCCAATATATAAACAGAAAGTTAAGGCAAAGATTGATAAAATGTTAGAGGTTGGTATAATAGAACCTGTTGAATAATATGAGTAGATTAGTCCTATGGTAGTTCAGAAGAAGAGCCATGTGGGGGTAATGATATTTGTAGATTTAAGAAGTTGAATGATTCATGTCTACATGATCCCTTGCCCACTCCATTTACAGATGAGGTACTCGAAAATTTAGGAGGACAAGAAGCAAACTCATTTACTGATGTATTTTCAGGGTATCACCAAATTAGAATATCACCAAAGATCATCATAAGACTACATTTTCAGAGAATGGGGTTCATACCAATACACAATGATGCCATTTGGATTAAAAAAATTCCCTGCTATTTTTTCAAGAGCATTTTATACATAAATGTTTGGATGTTTATTTGGATGATTAGACAATATTTAGCCTATTAAAATATCATGTTGAAGTTTTAAGATTAATTCTAGATAGGTGTAGACAATTTCAAATTTCTTTGAACATTAAGAAATGTATATTCAACACACCATTTGGCATTCTTCTAGGGCATGTGTTTTATAAACAGGGTCTATTGGTTGACCATGCAAAGATTGTTGTCATTGTTAATTTGCCACCACCAACTTTAGTGTGCCAGTTAAGAGATACACTAGGTATTACATGATACTATAGAAAGTTCATAAAGAGGTACACATAGATTAATGTGCCCATGGAGAAATTGTTAAAGAAGGATATCAAGTTTCAATGGAATGATGAGTGCCAACAAATTTTGGACATATTAAAAGAGAAAATGTTGACAACACCGATTCTAGTGTTTCTAGATTACTCAAAAGAGTTCCATGATCATCTGGATTCCTATTCAATAGCACTTGGAGCAGTACTAATAGACCCAAGATAAGGTGGTGTAGATCACCCAATAACATTTGCAAGTAGGAAACTTTTAGAGTCTGGAAATAATTATAATACAATATAGAGAGAAGGTTTGGCTATTGTATATGCATTAAAAAACTTCAGACAATATTTATTTATTGGGTCAACATTTTAAAATATTCACAGATCACTCTATTCTCAAATTCTTGGTCAACAAGCTAGTGTTGGGGGAGAGAATATGTAGATGGTTGTAGTTATTTCAAGAGTTTGATTTTGAAGTAGTAGTGAAACCTAAAAGACTGAATGCATATCCAGATCAGTTGTGCATGATAACTAATGGAGAGGAACCGAGTAGCTTGGAAGACAAATTTCTTGATGCACAACTCTTTTCAGTGTATATTGTTGATGAATACGTTTTTGATATAATTGATTTTTTTAGTACATGAATTATGAACCTATTGGAGATTCCTCACTTTGGGAGAGGACAAGATGTGAATGCATGTGTCAAAAAAATACTAGAACTGGTGTTTGGAGGCATATTATGGATGGATATGCATGCATCCATAGATGCATATCTAATTCTAGAAATCATAGGATTACCAGCAAATTGAGCAAAACCATAGTAGTACATGGATGACACAACAAAAGAAAAATCCATGGCAGATGAGATAAATAAAAAATATGGGACTGACAAAGGATATAGAGGAATAGTTATAAGAAAAATAAATGAACCAACAACTAAATTTACGAAAAAACTAATGGCATGCAAAATATTCAGAACATGTTGCAAAGAGGAAGCCACTGCAAGTGTAATAGCAATAGTCGCACAATGCGAAAAGGGAAGTCTACTTAGCTACGCTCCATATCTACTAAATTTTTTTTTGGATGATTGCAAGGATGTTTAGGACCTAGGTTCAAAATTTCATTATGCATGGTTAATCATATTGATAGCACTGGTTGGATGGGGAGAACCAAATTACATTGGATTTTACTAGAGGATAGGGAAATCTCGCACAACAAAATACACAAACTTATGGAATACTTCAGATACAAATAAAAGGAAGGAAAATTGTATAATTTTAACCATTCTCTATGATGAGATACATGAGAAGCTGGAAACCACATGGAGAATACCACCAAAATTTGTGAGAGAGAATCAATAAATAACTAACTTTCAAGCTTCAATGAATAACATGTGGATCTAGGATAAGAAGGAAGAAAAGTTCGGGTGTTGTATTCTAATATGGATATGGCCTTCTGTTTTATACTCCTTAGCTTTGAACTTAATACCAAGTTTTCTCCCCTATAAAATCAATGCCTCAACCAACAATCTCATTTGATGGAGAACATGGCACAATATGTCTCTTTAGCAAGAGTCTCAAAATTCCACTCTTTGTCACATGTTTTAAATACCTCCTTCACAAACCCAAACATATCATAAGAATGATCACATACGATGAAATGGAAATACATATCCATGGTGATAAAAAATATGTTGTGTATCCCTCTACTCTCAAGGCACAAAAAATTGTGTGTCAGGTGCCATACCACTGCATCCACCAAACAACAATATTCTTGTGGAGTTAGTTTGGAGAATCTCTCAAGTCACCTACACCAGAAAGATCTCACCTTGTATTCACCAAGCCATGTTAGAACATTTGCACACACTAGAAAGTGGATGATCGTAACAACATTTATTCTATCTCTTTGACACCACGATATACATGTTTGATATTCCCTTGTGAGTGTATCAATCTATGAAGCTCTGTCATATACTTGGTTGTGGAACTTATGATATTATATTTTATCCCTTGATTAATGAAAATAGTTTTCTTAGAG